>PVIC010011824.1:27314-40959 GCA_004025085.1 Thryonomys swinderianus | reverse complement strand
AAGGACCTGAGTTCGATCCCCGGTTACCACATATAATGCTGGGCGTGGTGGCTCACGCCTGTAATCCCAGCACTCGGGAGGCAGAGACAGAAGGATTGCTGAGTTCGCGGCGGCTTGCCTGGGCACCATAGTGAGCTCAGGGCCAGCCTGAACTACAAAGCAAGACCCTGTCTCCAAAAAGCAAAAAAAAAAAAAAAAAAAAAAGTTTCTGCACAGCAAGAGAAAGCACCAACACAGTAAAAAGCCAACCTACAGTGTGGGAAAAAAATTTTATCAGCTATTCCTCAGACAGTTTGCTATCTAGGCTGTGTAAAGAATTTTAAAAACTCAGACTCCCCAAATTAAAAAGTCCAATTTAAAAATAGGCATCTGAAATGAACAGACATTTTTCAGATGAAGAAGTAGAAGCAGCACATAAACATTAAAAAGTGTATAACGTCACTGATCATCTAAGAAATGTCGATAAAAACAACATGGGGATTCCATCTCATTCCAGCTGCTATCAGGGCTGGAGATTTGGCTCAGTGGTTCCAGCATCTGCTTGGCAAGTGCAAGATCCCTGGTTTGATCTCTGGGACATGGTAACTCACACCCACCAGTAATCAATACCACATACCACAGTGCCGGGTGTGGTGGTTCACTCCTGTAATCCCAGCACTTGGGAGGCAGAGGCAGGAGGATTGCTGAGTTCAAGGCTTGCCTGGACTATATAGTGAGCTCAGGGCCACCCTGAACTACAGAGCAAAACCCTGTCTCAAAAAAAAAAAAAAAAAAAAGAATAGCTGCTATCAAAAAGTAACCAATAATAAGTGCAGGTGGGGTTGTGGGGAGAAAGGAACCCTTCTCCACTGTTGGTGGGAATGTAGACTGGTGCAACCATGGTGGAAATCAGTGTGGATAATCCTAAAAGAACTAGGATTAGAGATCCCATTTGACTCTGTTATTTCCATGTTGGGCATATTCACAAAAGATTAAAAAGAATCATTCCACAGTGAAATATGCACACTCATGTTTATAGCACCACACTTTGTAATAGCTAAATCTTGTAAATAGCCCAAAAACCCATCAGTTGGTGAGCGGATAAATAAGCTGTAGTCTTTCTATAAAATGGAGAAATATATGGCCATAAAGAAAGATGTTTGAGACATCTATAGCTAAATGGGCGCACCTTGAGCCAATACCCATAAATAAATGGACACAGATGTGTAAATTCCATTTCTTTTCTCTAGTGCAAGAAACTAAACACGTAAATGAGTTCCAAATGTATGGTAGGTGTGAAATAGCAAGAAAAAGGAAATGGGAACTGGGGGAGGGGAAAGCAAAGAAGAGAAAGAAAAACATTATAGTAAAAAGGAAAAAAACAAAAACAAAGCTTATGTATATGGGTGGGAGGGATTGAACAGAGGACAGAGGAATGGGAAAAAGTAAGAATCAGGACATATCATGTAGGGGAACAAATTCCCAGTAAGGAACATGATCATAATGTACACCTAAAATGTACTAATACATTCAATAAAGGAGAAAAAAATGAATCAATGACATAAATGCAACACCTGAAACTAGAATTACTAGAAGAAAGAACAAGAAAAACAATTCAAGAAATAAATACAGGCAATAATTTTTTAGAGAGGATTCCAAAAATCACAGACAAAAAAAGCAAAAATAAACAAATGGGATAATATCAAATAACAGAGGGAAAAGACAACCTACAGAATAAGAAAAATGTTTGCAAACTATTCATCTGAATAAGAATCAAAGGACCAATATTCAGAATACATAAGAAGCTCAAAAAACCTCACTCACAAACAAAATCCAATAGAAAAGACAAATGATATGAATAACTATTTCTCAAAAGAAATTAAAATAGGCAGCAAATTCATGAAAAAATGCTTCACATTAATACTTGTTAGAGAAATGTAAATCAAAACTGTAATGGTATATCTTCTTTTTCCAGTTAGAATAGTAATATACTGTAATCCAGAAGATGAACAGTTACAAATTCTGGCAAAGTTATAGAGTCTAAGAAAGTTATATGTGTATAACTTTGGTAGGAATAGAAATTAATATAGCCACTATAGAGAACAGCATGGAGTGTTTTCAGAAAATTAAAAATAGACCTACCATAAAAATCAGCTGTCCCACTTCTTGCAAAAAACAAAAAGATCAAAGCAATATTGGATACTCATGTGTATTGCTGGACTATTCACAAGACTTTGGATACAGAATTAACCTAGATGCCCATCAATGGATAAATGAATAAACAAATGTGATATTTCTGCACACTACAATATTTTTTCATCATACAAAGAATATCTTACCCTTTTCAGCAAAATGGGTGGTACTGGAGTACATTATGTTAAGAAAAATAAGTTCTATATAGAAAGATAATTACCATATTGGCCCTTTAAAATTTTGATGTTTTAAAAACATAGAATAAGTATTCCTGGTGGGGGCTAAAAGGGGAAAGAAGGGTCATGGAAGCTTGGATAAGAGATACAAAGGCATATTTAATATATAAATGTGTTTTATTGCTCTATATCACAATGAGTTGACCATAGTTCACCATAACTTCTTATATATTTTGTAAATAAATAGAGTAACATGAAATCTCTTATGGGAGGAAAAGGAGATGGGTTTGCTAATTACCACAATTGATTAGCACATATTGTGCACACATACTGAATTATCACATTCTATGCCATGAATGTAATAGGTAAAATAACAAATATCTAAAAGTATATCAGTGATTACAAAAGTCTAAAAGGACAATAAAACTCACTGAAATGTATACATCAAATAGGTAAGTTTTATGATACATGAATTGTACAGCAATAAGACTTGAAATTTTTTTGGAAAATTCTTCAGATTGATATAAAATGTACCACAAAGTGTCATTCCTTCAGCAAGCGTTTGTAAAACCTTGTTAAACCTTGTGCCTAGGCCCAATACACATTGTTCAAGGCACAGCAGACAACACTGTGAACAAAATCAACTTTGATCTCTTCCTTCATTGAGCCGACATGCTCATAAAGTGGTCAGACGCTACACGTCCAAGAAACATACATAAGTTGTACTGCCACTGTGTCTGCCCTCACAGAATCTGACATAATGTGTTTTCATCTTGGAATTTCTAGTGCCAGGGATGATTCTAAAAAACAGGCTTCGTGAATAAACACCCATGATCCAGACATACTGAGACCTCTGAAGCTATCCGAGTTCCCCAGGTTTGGAAGTGCCTATTCAAATCAGTCTTTTCTCACGCACATGACTGCAGTGTGGGGAGATGTCCTTGTCTCACAGCAGGCTCTCTGAATCTCTTGGCTGTTGTGGTATTTAAGACACAGAGTCAGTATTTTCAATGTAGGCACATCCTTAACTGTGCATGCAGTACCTGGGACTTCCTTGAAATTCGCTAGACAGTCTTCTCTTCAAATGAAACAAAAATGTCAATATTTCTTCTCTGGATTGCCATAATTTATCTAATGCTCAAGCTTTGACAGCTCTGTGCCTTCAGGAATTCCATCAATGGTTCTTTAAATTGTACCGAACTCACTTCCTATCATGCACCTTCAGTCCTCCTGACATTGACCTTTTAAAAATAACGCAAGAAAATTCTTCATTTTGATTTTTCACACCAATGAGAGTCCCTTCAAGACAGATCTCCTAAAACTGAGAAGTGATTTGTTCAAAGGTCAGCTTCAGTCATGGTGTATGTCAGGGAAGTACTAGAAGCTTTGAAAATACTTTTCTCCTGAGTGAGTCTCCCTATGTCACAGATTCCCGACAGGAAACAGAGGGCAACTCAAACTAGGGCCACCGTGGGGCAATTAAAAAAGCATGAGCAGAGACAAAAACACTATCAAAAGACAGTAACTTGAACTTTGTTAAGATGAGGAACAGTTACCCACTATTCATCCATCTGAAGGGGATAGAAGAAATATTAAACTATATTCATCTAACAGATATGTATTGAAAGCATATTATGTTCCACGGGAAAATAAAAGTGAAATGTTTAATAGGTGACTTTTCATTGCTATTACCACCATTTGTATAATCAGTGCTAAAGACACATGATCTCTTTCTTCTCTCTTTGTAATTTATTAGTATATGTTTTTGATGAATATATTCATCCTGGGGAATTTGTGCATATACATGGCACAACTTGATCCTTTTTATTTCTCCCTCACAAACTGTCTTCAAGAAAGATACATTAATAAGGTTTATGTTTTATAGATAGAGAAATCAAGGCAGTTAAATAGCTTGTCTGAGTTAAAGCACATGTATTTGGCAGAGCTAAAATATAAACCCCCAGGTGTGTCTGGCTCTAAAGATTTTAGCATTGATGTGTACTGGTTATTGCATATGAGCTATTTCTTTCTTTCTTTCTTTTTTTTAGACAGTTCTCTCTGCAGTTCAGGCTGGCCCTGAGCTCACTATGTAGCCCAGGCAAGCCTCGAACTCAGCAATCCTCCTGCCTCTGCCTTCCAAGTGCTGGGATTACAGGCTTGAGCCACCAAGCCCAGCATCTGTGGTATGAGGTACTGATCTCTGCTGGGTGTGAGTCACCACACCCACTATTGTTGTATGTCGTTACCAAGGATCAAACCTGGGACCTTGTGCTTGCTAAGCAGGCACCAGAACCATTGAGCTCAATCTCTAGTCCATGAACTGCTTCTAAGAAAGCAAGATCATGGAGAAATAAATGTGGCCTTAGAATGGGAAGCTCTGTTTGAAATCATTGTAGTGAAATCAGATTAGGTGTAACTTATTTATCAGGTATGAAATTGTTTTTAATTCTCTACAAGAAAATACACACTTCTTGATTTTATTAACTCTGTATTTTCTTCAAGAAGATTAACCCTGAACACACAAACACACTCACACCCGAACTTAGTTTTATAATTTGAAAATGTACAGACAAATGACCTGGGTTATGGTTAATTTTATGTGTCACTTTGGCTGGGTTGGATGTCTGACTGAACATTTTTCCTGATTAAATGTGAATGTTTTCCTGATTAAATGTGAAATGAGAATGTTTCTGGATGAGATTGGTGTTTGAATTGGTGGAGTGAGTAAAGAAAATGGCCCATCTCTATGTGGGTAAGCAACACCCAATCTGTTGAAGGGCCTAATAGAACAAAAAGGCAAAGGAAAGTTGATTTTGCTCTAAGACTATCCTAGTATGCACATATGTATGTATGTGAATATTTGTGTGTTCTGCCTAGAACATCCACTCATGTATAATGTAAGATATTCTAGAGAGAGAAAATATACATGTTTATATGCATGGGGTGTTAATAGTTGTGTTTCTAATCAAATTTCCTGGCAAGGGATACTGTGCATGCCTGTATCCCCAATTACTTGAAAGCTAAGGCAGAAAGTTTGCAAGGTCAAGGAAAGTCTGGCCAGTTTAATGAAACCTTGTCTCAGAATAAAATTCAAAAGACTGAGAACTAAAAATATCTCAGCACTCCTTAGGTTCCAATCACCAGGACTGAAAAATAAAGGAAGAAAATACTCCAGCCTCTCTGAAACTAAGCCTTACCTGGCAATCCTAGAGTTATAAGAGGTCTATTGAAACTATGCTATTTTATAGTTCTAAACTACTAAAAAAAGAAGAAAAGAAAAAAAGAATGAACCAGACTTGTCCAATTTACTCCTCAGTTTTTCTCTTAATTCCAGATAGAAGCTTCTTAGATAATAATCCTTCTCACATATCAAAAAAACTTGAAATAAATGTTACTGCAAACATCTGCATAATTTCTTCAAAAGTTAGCTAAGATTTATGTGACAAGATGGTTTCTGAATAAACAACAAATTTTAATAGCACACATTTTTAGAGAGATTTGAAATTCTATGGCTTTGAAACTCACATACAATCTGATTTGTAACTTACAGCAGCTTATTTTGATAGTTTTGATTGAATTTTTCAAAAGAAAAAAAGTAATAATAAATGATAAACAAATTACCCAAAATTATACTGCTTGATATTGGAAGAACTGCTGTTTATCCCATTACCTTTAGTGCCTAGAATAATCATATTTTGTCACACAAACCCAGACAGCAGACAGCCATTCTGTTTTACTCAGAATTAATAAATCTGTTAATGCAAAGCCCTCAAAGCTATATGAATTCATCAGGGGCTGATAATCTCTCTTTTCTTGTGATAAATGAAATGTACAATTTTGGGTAAAGGAATTTACCCAAATGTGATGAATTTGCTAAAATAAAACATTTTTAATCGCTTCTTGGCCTTTTGGCTAAGATCAAGTGTAAAATAAAACTTATTTTGAAAATGTGAACAATTGGGGTGTGAGACCCATTCTGTTAATAACAGCCTTTTTGGGGTAATGCTATTCTTGAACATAAAATTTTTATATGTTCTAGCATGTCTTATCTCATATGCCTACATAAAGTTCTCCCTCAGAGAACCTGAAGTTACTGATTCTCCAGAACCAGTCCAGACTCAGTCATTCTGTCATCATCCCGTCACTGAGACACAACACCCAACACCCACAACGTACGGAGGAGAAGCTCCTGTTAGCTCAAGTTTTCAGCCTATACATAATAAGATGGCTCTAAAGCTGGGGCATAATGGCAGAGGCCAGTCGGGTGTTCAGTGCTCAGGGTGAGGAAGCAGAGTAAAAGGAGGAGCTGTGAAAGGAAACATTTTCCCCAGGGATCATATGTTCTAGCCAGGCTTCACCTCCTAATGCAAGTCAGGAATTCGTCAGGAAACCACTGCTGAGCACAGTGCCCCCTGACCCAAGCCCCTGCCATACACGTGAGACTTCAGGAGGACACTTCAGATACGAATCGTGACAGATTCTACAGCTGTGCTGTGTATCTTGACTTCCTGAACTGTTCTTTCACCATTCGCTTTGTTCTTCTTCTTCCTGTTTAATCCCTTATTTTGTGGAAGTACACGATCTTCTTAAGAAAGAAAATGTGAGAGCCATCTTTTTAATCTCAGGAACATCTAAATTTGGTTTAATTATCCATGCTACATTGTATACATGTAGGTATAGTATTTTATCCTGGAAGAATTTTATCTTATAATTGTGAAAGCATTTGATTCACTTTGTTTGTATATTTGACATTGTGTAGTAAGGAAATATTCAAAGGGAAAAGGGGGATAGAGTTAAGTAAAGAAAGGAAAGAAAGGGCCGGAGATTTAGCTCAGTGGTTCCAGCGCCTGCCTCACAAGGGCAAGGTCCTGAGTTCTATCCGGCGTGGTGACTCACGCCCACCAGCAATCAATACCACGTACCACAGTGCCAGGAGTGGTGGTTCACACCTATAATCCCAGCACTCGGGAGGCAGAGACAGGAGGATTGCTGAATTCGAGGTTTGCCTGGGCTACATAGTGAGTTCAGGGCCAGCCCAAACTACAAAGCGAGACCCTGTCTCAAAAACAGAAAAAAGGAAGGAAAGAAAAAAATTGATTAAAAACAAAGGAAACAAAGTTGTTGTATATAGGAGGTGGAGGAGTTGGGGTCAGGGAAATGGGAAAAAAATGAGTATTAAGTCATGTCATGTACTGGTACAAATTCTCAGTGTTAACTGTGGTCATAATGTGTATGTAAAATGTACCAATAAATTAAATTTCTTTTAAAAAAAAGTAGACCTTTGTACTGGAACCTTTGCAATGGTTTGTACATTGTCTTTACTCTGAGTCCTTCGTTTTTCCTAGAAAAAAAAATCTAATTTCTGTTTGTGGAAATAGGACAAGAAAAGGAGATTAAGGATCTTGAGTACTGGAGGAAATTTTTACCTATCTCCTATTTTGGGCACTATGTCTTACTTCAGCTTTCTAATGTACCAGGAGTCCTTGATGCAGCTAAATCAACTTCCCCAGAAAATAAACTTCAAGTCTCCCCACAAGGGGTACCAATGGTTGGATGTTAGGGTGATTCTTGTATATGCCCAAAGTGGATAGAATCCAGTGCTCCACTGTTTAATCTGTAGACTTTGACTCTTCTCATTGTTTTCCTCCACTCCACTGACTGCTGCCTTCCACAGGCACCTAGAACCTCTGAATGGTAAGGTTTTTCAAGGTTCCTCAGGGTGAATACTAGAGGTCTGTTGCACAATAATGTGCATAGCGTTGACGCCTTTGCATGGCACACTATAAAAAGCCAAGATGATAAATTTTAGGTTGTACATACATTTTTGACAATAATAAAAATTACATTTTCTCTCTTTTATACACACACACACACACACACACGATGCAAGTTATATAAAGCAGCAAAGAAAGTATGAAATTTAGCCAGGCATGATGGAACATGCAGAGAATTCTGGGACTAGGATGGGTTAGGGAGGAGGATCGCAAGACTGAAGCTACCCTGGACAACTTAGCAACTTTCTATCTAAAAACAAACAAAAATAAACCCCTGCAATGACCAGAATCATGTGGAAAAATATTTCATTCATGATCAAATAAATATAACATTAATATTATAAAAACCAGAAACCTTGGTATAATTTGAAACTTTTTTCATCATCATTCTACACATTCAGTATATATATATATGTGTGTGTGTGTGTGTGTGTGTGTAATCATGTACAATATGTAAATACTTGCACACAAATATATGCATATCTACCATCTGGAAATGTCTTCTTCCAGAATACCTTCTCTTATTTTCTTTGCTGCTGACATTATTTAATTTTAATTTCTTCTTTCAACTCATCAAATACAATTTGAGTACTTGTAAAGTAATACAGAGAAGGTAAGGCTGAGTCTTAATAAATATTATTAATATTTGTTATGCTCAAAGTGACTTAAGCACTCTTACTGCCTTGTGTTTTGTACTTGTCAAATATTTACATAAGCCTTTATCACATTGCTTATACACATGCATTAATAAAACAATACATTATTTGTGATATGTGTGCATGATACACATTGTTGTGATCATGATACAATTACTAAGTGCTAAGGGAGAAGAATCCATTTGAAATGCAAAGTCAGGTTCTGCAATGAAACTAAATGGGCTTTGATAGATTAGTAGTATGTTTCAATCCTAAGCATTGTTAGTATGACATGCCTAGATGTCCCCTCAAAGCCACATGCAGTCATAGATGGCTTTTTCAGAGATGGCTGAATCTAGAGTGTGATTGATTCGTGGTGGAATGGTAGAATTCACAGTGGGTGATACTAAATCAGTCCACTGATAGCTATGGAACTGCCCTAATCCAGTGCTCTGGATACAATGTAAGCCCTAGAAAAGAGGGTTGTCCTGTGTCTTGCTTGCTTTTGATGTCTTCTGTCTTTCATGAACTGTTTCTCTTCTGTAAGGAGGCTCTGCCATGCCTCCCTGCCTTGGAGCCAGGCAAATACAGACTAAAACTTCTGGAAACTGAAAGCCAAATCAAACTCTCCGCCCTTAACTTGTAGGAGTTGAGTATTTTGTCTCAGCAATAAGGCAAGTAACTCAGACACATTTTAATAATAAAAAGTTAAAGAAAGAAACCAATAGATGAAACAAAGTAGTTTATTAAAAATTGTTGGGCCGGAGGGTTAGCTCAGTGGTTCCGGCGCCTGCCTTGCAAGCACAAGGACCTGAGTTCGATCCCCGGTAACCACATATAACACTGGGCGTGGAGACACGCCCACCAACAATCAACACCGCATACCACAATGCCAGACGTGGTGGCTCACGCCTGTGATCCCAGCACTCGGGAGGCAGAGACAGGAGGATTGCTGAGTTCGCGGCGGCTTGCCTGGGCACCATAGTGAGCTCAGGGCCAGCCTGAACTACAAAGTGAGACCCTGTCTCAAAAAGCAAAAAAAAAAAAAATTGTTTAATGTGTAAATATCATATCTTTTCTCTGGTGTGAGAAACTGAAGTTGTAAATGTGTTTTAGAATGAATGATTGATATTGTGAAATAGTAAATATTCAAAGAGAAATAGGGTTTAGGGGTAAATAATGAAGAAAGAAAAAGCTGATGGAATAAAAAGGTAACAAATCTTGTGTATATAGGAGCAGGGTGTGGTGGTAGAGTGGATACGGGAAGGAGAAAAATGAGAATTAAATTGTGTCATATCTCAATACAAATTCTCAATGTGGAGAGTATTTGGGATGTGTATATATAATGTGACAATAAAATGTACCAATTAATTTTTTTTGAGACAGGTTCTCGCTTTGTAGTTCAGACTGGCCCTGAGCTCACCACGCAGCCCAGGCAAGCCTCAAACTCAGCAATCCTCCTGCCTCTGTCTCCAAAGTGCCACCATGCCCAGCACTTTGGTATGTGGTATCGATTGCTGGTGGGCGTGAGTCACCATGCCCAGCATTGTATGTGGTTACCGGGATCAAACTGAGGACCTTGCGCTTGTGAGGCAGGCGCCAGAACCATTGAGCTAAATCTTCATCCCTGTACCAATTAATTTTAAAAAATTGTTTACAAATAACCCAAAAGGCAGAAAGCAGGAAACTGAAGGCCTAAGAAAATACACAAATAAAATAAGAACAGCTAGAAGATATAGGGAAAAAAAAAACCTTGGATTTAAAGGGATAGAAAATATAATTTCAAACTCAATAATCCAGTGGATGAATTAATGGGGAGCTACTCTGTTGAGTCCTAAACCAATGACCTGCAAGAGCAAAGTTTAAAAAACAAAATGAAAACAAAAACCACTGTAGATGAAACATGAAGTATAAACTTGAACAGTAAAAAGAGAAGGCAATTATGAGGGAAAAATAGCTAAAAGATCCAGGAGCTTTGACATGTCCATAATAATAATTTTAGAAAATGATAATGAAACAGCCAGGAGAAAAGCAATAATAAAAGAAAGGCCAATAGAAAATTCTGTGGTGATCAAGGACTCCTGAGTCTGCAGACTGGAAGGGCCACCAAGAAACAGGCAGAGTTCAGGAAAAATACCCCTATGTAGTCAAATACCAAACTAATTCCCCAAAATTAAGCATTACCAGAAAACATTACAAGCCCCAGTCACAAAGTACAAGTTACTTTTCCAGAAAAAAAAATATTACTGACATTGAACTTCTCACCTGCAACACAGGAAGCTAGTGTACAAATGATGAGAAAAATAAGTTCAATAAGAGAACTTTTATCTAATCAAGGTATAATAGGTATGTTGGGAATGAGAAAGGACATTTAGGGCACATGTCACAGAAAATGAGGATATGCCAAAAAATTTTAAATATGTGTAGTTACCCATTTACTCCAACCTATGAAAAATATTTAAGAAACTGCCAGGTGTGGTGGCTTACCCCTGTAATCCCAGCACTCGGGAGGCAGAGGCAGGAGGATTGCTGAGTTCAAGGCTTGCCTGGGCCACATAGTGAGCTCAGGGCCAGCCTGAACTACAAAGCGAGACACTGTCTCAAAAACAAACAAGCAAACAAAAATAATTTTTAAGAAATGGCTCTTACAGTAATTACAAAGGCCTGATGGGAGAAAGAAAAACAACAGAAGAAACAATCATGGACCAAATCACTCCCATCCCTCTGTGTCACACCCTCCCTCCATTTGTGTAACAATTTTAAGCCATTACTTAATTGCTTCTGGAACAAAAATAACATAGAAAGCATAATGAAACTTCCTCATTAAGAAATAAAAGCCCGAATTGACTAACAAACATAAAATCACTATGTAGTTTCTTTTTAGCTGTCAAAAACATTATCTCCAAGAAAGCTGTTGGACTAAGATACATACTTTTAAAGGTGAAGTCAAAAGTTAGATGATCAGAAAACTGCTTCCTTACAAAAAGTATGTCAGGGACTAGGAAATAAAAGTTTCCCAATTATTGCTATGTGACCCTGATACAGAAGTATTAGTATAACAGAACCTTTAGAACTCAATTACAAGTATAGATCACAAGATAGAAAGTAAAACTAATAAATCAAATCCAGAAAAATTCTTAAAGAACATTTATACCAATTTGAAGAAGGGCTTCAAATTTTGTAGTATATTAATATCATGTGAATAGAACAAAGGAAGATAATATTCTACATATAACACTGATATCAAATGTTTCATAAACTAGGAATCTTTAGCATGTTAAAAAGTTTCTCATAAGCTCCTTTTAATGGGGAAAAAAGCAGAACTTTTCCACTGAAAACAAGAATAATCTCTAAGTTTAATTAATAGGATTGTGGATGTTCCAGTAAGTACGCTAAGACATGATGGAGCTAAAAACAATATTAGAAGCGTGATAAAATGTATCATTGTTAAACATAAGTTAAACAAACACCCAGGAAAAAATACAAGAGCATCAAAGATTTTTAAAACAGGGAACAAATAACTATAAAATAACTATATGGGGGTTGAGGGCATTGTAATTTGGACAGGGAAATGCGAAAAAAATGAGAATTACATCATGTCATACACTGGTACAAATTCTCAATGTTGAGTGTGATCATGATGTATATAAAATTTACCAATAAAGAATTCCGTTTTTAGGGCTGGAGATTTAGCTTAGTGGTTCTGGCACCTGCCTAGCAAGCACAAGGTCCTGAGTTTGATCCCAGGTAAGCACATACAACAATACTGGGCATGGTGGCTCATGCCCACCAGCAATCAGTACCACACACCACAATGCCAGGTGTGGTGAATTATGCCTGTACTCTCAGACCTCAGAAGGCAGAGTTGGGGGGATTGCTGAGTTCAAGGATTGCCTGGGTTACATAGTGAGCTCAAGACCAGCCTAAACTACAAAGCAAGAACCAGTCTCAAAAAAAAGAATTCAGTTTTTAAAAATAGTGGAATGGGTGAAAGTTCTGTAAGCCAATTATGTACTCTGCAAATTTGTTCCATAAAAGGCAGGTGGAAACTATTTTAGGCTTCACAGCCAGAACCTCTCAGCTTTGCCTTTGTAGTGCAAAATCTGCCTAGGCAACATGTAAACAAATAGGCATTAGGTGGGTTCCAATAAAATTTTATTTAGAAAAACTTCATTTACATAAAAGTATTGTGTTTGGCCCCAGACTTTATATAATTTGCTACCCTCTGAGCTACAAACTGCAGTATTGATTATATTTCATTCCAAAGATTTACTGAGTATCTATTGTCAGTTTTAAAATATGACAAATGATCTCAATTAAAACATTAATTAGGCATAGAAATTCATAGAAGCAATGTAGGGGTTTTTCTTTCAACATAAAAGTGCCAGATAAGATGAATACTATATGATGAATTACATGATCAAAAATAGGACAGTAATAGTGGTTTTTTAATTTTTAAATTGAATTCTTTATTGAGTTACATCTCACCATCACACATAACATTGGGGAATTTGTACCAGTATATGACACAAGTTAATTCTCATTTTTACCCATATCCCTACCCACCCACACCTCCCCACCCCCGATGTAATGCTCTTTTATTTTCTTTCAGAATCATATTTATACCTTCCCCTTATTACATTCCCACACCAAATTTCCTTTCCACAGTAATACTATTTTTTAAAAGTATCACAAAGAATTCATTCTTCCCAAATGATTATTATATTTAGTTTAATTCTAGTTGAACCTTCAAAGGGGTGGAACTTGACAGTTATACTTAAGTTCACCTACAGGGAATAAAAAAGAATATTTTAAAAAATAAGGATAATAACAGGAAGAAACTTTCCTCTGCTACATGTTAAAATTGATTTTTAAAGTTTTTTTTTTT
>PVIC010011824.1:10376-27214 GCA_004025085.1 Thryonomys swinderianus | reverse complement strand
AGCCCGATTTTTAAAGTTTTAATGCTTAAGATAGTACATTTTTAGCAACAATAAAATAAAAGATTCAGAAGTGTGAATTGAGCAAAATGGAAACTGAAAAGTGGGGGGTGTAAGTGAAGCTGTGCAAAACAAGTTTTAATCACAGGGGGAAGGTTCCAATTGTTACATCAATTTTGAAAAATCTCATCAAAACATTGAAAACTCATGTCAGCTAAAAATGACAAGAGACATGACAATAGCGAAACTAATATTGAGTGCATTGAAATTAGAATTTTGGAAACACAGTGTTTGATTGCTCTGTTCAAAGCTTACTGGAAGTCATTCAATGTCACGTCCCTCCCTCCAGTGTTATATCTTCTGACTCAGAGCATGTATCTTTTCTATGCTATGATTTCTACTTGTCATATTCCTTTCTAAATTTAGGTCAGCTTCTGTTGACTTATCCTTTACACTCTCGATACTGAGAAAAATTTCCCAGACTTTATTCAATGTTAGGCTTTTTCTGGAGTCACTTCCTCTGGGACGTCTTCATCTTTTACATCACAACCACTTTTCTTATTGATGCCAATAAATGGACTCCACTAAGCTCCTCGGGCCACATATCCAGTGGCAGTAGTTTCAACATTCCTGTAGTCAACTATCTCTTGTAACTCCGTTTTATGTTCATCTTGAATTCCTCCTCCAGGATAATCATTTTGTATTTCTTTGTTACACGTTAATCTTTGTTGGCCAGTTCCCTCTTTTGACTGTTCCTTTTTGCAAAATGTCACATACATTTATCATTGTGAAACAAAGAGGCAATATCAGTGCACACTCTTCTGTTGGCGCATGAACTGAATAACAGATGCAAGCTGACCAGTCATAAACAGACTTCAAAGGATTATGACTGATCATTCATAATAACGCACATCTATTTTATGTAATAACTTATGAATTGAAGAGCTAACTTTTTTTTTTTTTGAGACAGGGTCTCGCTTTGTAGTTCAGGCTGGCCCTCAGCTCACTATGTAGCCCAGGCAAGCCGCTGCGAACTCAGCAATCCTCCTGTGTCTGCCTCCCGAGTGCTGGGATGACAGGTGCGAGCCACCACGCCCAGCACTGTGGTATGTGGTGCTGATTGCTTGTTGATTGTTGGTGGGGGTGAGTCACCACGCCCAGCATTGTATGCAGTTACCCAGATAGAACTCATGACTTTGCGCTTGCGAGGCAGGCGCCAGAACCACTGAGCTAAATCTCCGGCCCCCAAGCTAACTTTTGTTATATGCAGTCACTCTCAATACACCACAGTAACTGCAACTTGAACCGTGTTATAGGGGACTAATATCATTTATGCAAAGCATAGTAATTACAATCCACACGTATTAGAACCATACCAAGTGAAGAATTCCCATGTGTGAGTGAGTGTGTGAGTGTGTGTGTAAGAGAGAGAAAGATTACAGGGACAAAGTAAAAGAAACAAGAGACTACTATATTTCAGGATCAAAAAAAGGGAGAACTTCATAAAAAGTGTTGGAGTTGATGAGTTAAATTTGTATCTGTCACGCTACACTCGAGAATAAATCCAAGGTTGTACAAAGGGTTAAAAATCAAAAGATCAAGCTGTATGAAAGTTATAACTGAGATTAAAGCATAGTTTAGAAATTATATAAAGTAGGCCAGGGATTTAGCTCAGTGGTTCCAGAGTCTGCATCGCAAATGCAAGGTCCCAAATTTGATCCCCAGTAACTACATACCACACTGCCGGATGTGGTGACTCACGCCCACCAGCACTCATTACCCCACACCACAATGCCAGGTAATTCCAGCACTTGGGGGCAGACACAGGAGGATTGCTGTGAGTTTGAGGCTTTCCTGGGTACAAAGTGAACTCAGGGCCAGCCTGAACTACAAAGTGAGACCATGTATCACAAAAAAAAAGAAATTACGTAAACTGGTGTCTGGAAAGCTTAGAATAACATGGCAAGTGATGGTTCAGTCCCAAACCAGAAAACTTTATTAAGTGCTTCTGAGCACATTATTTCATTTTATTCTTTTAATAATCCTGAAAATAATAAGTAGAAATAGCACATGTGTGAGAATATCCTTATTTTCATGAGATGCAGGTTGAAATATTTAGGTATAAAGTATCTTAATGTCTGCAATTAACCTTTACCTTATCTCCAAACCAGTGTATCAATACATAAACAATAGACAGATGACAGAGAGGTAGATAATGGTAAAATGTTAACAGCTGATGATCGTAAGTTAATCACACATGAGTGTCTATTATATTATTTTCCCACATTTCAATAGGTTCAAAACTTTTTAAAGTATAAAATTTGGGAAAAATTTAGAGAAGAATACATAGTGTACTTTTTAAAGCAGACCTAAAGTTGCTTTGTAAATTCCTGATTTTATTCACTGTTTAATGAGATCCAGAGGAAAAAAATACATCAGTTTGAACATCCCTATTTTGTGCTTTTAACATTAAATATTTACTACAGCCCAGCTGCCTTTTAGAAGGAAAATGCTTTCAAGGGTTTATGTTGACAGATCTTTCTCATAGCTAAAATCCAATGGAAACAGCTCTGGGACTGAGAATGAGGGACGGAAGAAAGCAGTTTCAATAGATGGGCCAAAAGTGAGGCATCGTTTTCTAATTAGCAATCACCTAGAAACCGGAGAGGCTAATCTCCATTCCTTCCCGTGACCTTTCCAAACTAACTTACAACTGACCATCGCTGGAAATTGATCTCCTACCATCTTGGACACAAGACAAGTACTTAACAGTGGGCTCCATAGGTCAAGAAGTGTGGAGCCATGTCCAGAAACCATTTCCAACAAGACGAGGTAAAAAGCATGGAATTGCTCGAATGCCAGCTAAGCTGTAACAGCTTCTCCTACAGTGCCCCCCTCTCCTCCCGGCTACCAAGCAATGTTAGCTACATAAATTTTGAATTTGGAAAAAAAATGACCAATTTTCTAGGCTATTATTTCCCATGTAAGAAAGGCAGGATCCTTTCCATCTCTCTGGTAATTATTGCCACTTTTCCTGCAAGTCGAGGGGCCTGAAACAGCCTAATCCTATCACCTGTACATTTGGGTAAGATTTTCTTAAGAGTGACAGAGAGTCTGCTGGGATCTTTCAAAAATTTTTGAGGCCTTGGTTTGAGATACTACCAGAAACTGTTTTTAACTAAACTTCCATTTGAACCTTGAGCTCTTATAATTCCATCAGCTCCTTATCCTAGCTTCTTAATGTGAATTAAGTCTCTTTTGCAAATTCATTATCTACTCTTCCCTGCTCTGCTCAGAGGAAGGCTAGACTCTAAAGACCATACCAACTTGTCTGGTTGCCAGCTGGCTTCCTGTCAGTTAGGCCAAGGAAAACACAGGAAAGAGAGTGGAAGGAAGAAGAAGAAAGAGATCAGGGTGTCTTTTCCCTACTGGATCTCTACTTTAAAATACATCTGACAATAGCAGCTTTCTTCCCCAATGACACTTCCTGACAATAACCCCTCCTCCACTTCTGTGATGCCAACTTTCACCGTATTCCCCAAGGTCCTTCAAGCTTTATCTCTGGATGGTTTCTAGATGTATTGATTTTCTTTGATGGGACCTAGAGCCCCACCCATACCTCACTGAATAGTTCCTCCTCACAAGTCTCTTCAAATAATTAATCTAAGTGAATAAGATTCCCTTACTGACTAGTGAACTAATCATTTCCCTTTTACCATTAAGTCGTGGCATGTCCAAGTTTCTATACTTTATAGTATATTTTGCATAATTTATCTCACATTAGGTAAATGATAAACTTTTCTCTATCTTCATACTCATCACAAAATGCACCTTCCCCTCCTGCTTTCCACAAAAATTATATCTACCTTGAGATTATATCCTTCCCTACAGCCTCCTTTTGGGAAAATTGCCCCACATCCAAGTAGTTTAGACAGTAAGATTCCAGATTGGGTCTCTTCCCCAAAGTTGTTGGTAAACCAATATTTTTGTATTACCAGGTTCTGAGGTTCTGGGGACTCTTTCTAAAGATTCTTTCTAGGTTCTTCTTGACCTGAACAAAGAGCAGGACAAAACAAGCACAAAAAGTAGTGAAGTTTTACAGTTATTAAGGAGAGGAAAAGAAACATGCTTTGCAGACCTACTATAAGCCAATAAAGTAGAAAGTACACTCAGCAGGGTGAATGCAGAATGCTGTAAAAGGAAGACCACAGTGGCCACAAGCTTAATAGCAGCTGTTTTTAATATCTCCCACACCTTTTGCCGAGGTCAGATCTAGGGCATCCTATGGAAAATATGCCTGTTCCTTGATCTAATAACACAAGTCATTCATGTTCACCTCTATTGCATGATAGCTAAATACACCTAACAAGTTTAGTTAAAACGTAGGTCAAATCACATAAATAGGCTTGTAGAATGACACTGACTTAAACAACAGATTTTTCCTCTCTGTCTTGTACAAGTTCAAGTACTTTGGCTACCTCCCATTAAATTTTTATATCTCATAAAGGTAGTATTTCAGCTGTGATCCATGTGTCTAGAGCATAGACTATAGTAGCTCATCATTGTGTCCACATGTCAGAACCAAAAAGTCAAGAAAGGTTATGCCTTGCAAGGCATAACCAGAATCACATGTACTATATCACTTCTTTATCATGAACTAGAGCTTTGTAACATGGCCACAAGAAGTTAAAGAAGGCTGATGGTGCATTCTTTATTTGAAGAATCCATACATATAGCTAACAGTCAATACTGCTTTTGGAAAAAAAGGACACAATGTGTCCTGGACCTCATCCAACAGTTTTTGTCACATTCTGGACTTTATCATTATCCAGACCTGCATATTACTAACTTTTAACCTTTGAATAACCCAGTGTCCACATGTCCTTCTCCTCACTAATTAGATTCATTTAAATTAAATATATGACCTTTTCTCTTTTGTCACTTCCCATATTATTTCAAGTATTCAGATAAATCTTACATCTAATAGAAACTCCATAACGTATTTCTCCCATGAGCATTAATTTGTCTGCCACATTTACCTGAAGAAATCCCTATTCTAGATAGACCCAGTTTTCTGTCTTCTCTTTTCCTGCACAAAGAGCTGAACTCCCCCAACCATGATGGTGAGTCCCATGACACACTGAAGGTTGCCAGTATCTATTGGGCCGTCAGCATTGCCTGGAAATTGTTCTGGGATTCAGTTCTCTTCAGCAAGTATTTTGTTTTTCTCAGGTCCCTGCACCAACTAACTTTACTACTCCAGAAACTACCAGTATTCGTTCCTTATTGCTGCTGGAACACATTACCCTAAATTTAGTGGCTCAAAGCAATACATACTTATTCTCTTATTCCAGAGGGCTTCATCTCTTCTGGGGAATTCAGGAGACTCTCTGCTTCCCTTTTATGCCTTCTGGAAGCACTTTGGCAGCTGCCCTGCCATGTCTGCTCCTGGGCAGGAGCCCCTGCAAACCCGGGCAGCAACTTCCCTCTCTGTCATGGTTGGCTCATGTTTAAGTGACGTTTGAAAGTTAAACCAAACCATTGTTACGGGACTGTATTTGGAGAATGCAGATCAATAATTATAAAAAATAATATTTCTGTTACTGTCCTTTAAAATGCCATTCATTGCTGGTCACTCCTCTCACCTTTGTATTTCTTTGGTTTTGTTTGTTTTTGGTCTTTTTGTCAGCTGATCACATGTTCTGTAAGTCTCAAACCCATGGAACAAGAAGTGTGTCACAAGTGTCCATTTTGGTTTATGACTTCTAAAACTGATTTGTGTCCCCAAACTGTGTCACTGGCTGTACTCCTGATTTTAACCGTTCTCTTCACTTTTGCCCTTGCATGTTTGCTGGCATTCTAATAGGTGTTCATCCTGTTTTATTAAAAAAAATATTTCTTATCGTTGTAATTTGATGATCAAGATGAAAGTGACTCTTCTTATTTTCTTTCTTACCCAGATACTTTGCTACTCAAAGAAAGCTAAAATACTGGCTGTACTAATAATGAGAAAGTTTCAAAGTGTGGATGCCCATGTGCATTTGGATGCATGTACGTGAGATTATAAAGTGCAAATGTCTCCCAAGCCCAGGTTTACAATGAGAGTCTTTCTTCTCCAGGCAGTGTGTCCATGAGACTGACTAGCGTAGGCCAGATGCTTTTAAGTGGCCCAATGTCTCCAAGAGCCAGAGAGGTGTAAATAGGTCAAAGTTACACACAAGTCAGAGCCCATGGCAACTCGGGGAAGCCACCCCAGCATCTCACTTGGGGCCACAGCCCTACTCAGAGCTGCAGTTCAGCCATAATGTGTCAAGTGAGTGTATTGTCAGGAGTGGAAATGTCTACTTGGATTGATTAGTGCCATCCGGTGGCTGAATGCTAATAGTATTGCTTCTCCCCATATCATATCATATCATATCATATCATATCATATCATATCATATCATATCCTGTGGCTGAGAGTGAGAGCTGCAGAATTTGTAATTGACAGTGTTTGGCTCTTCCAGGTAAACCCTGAAAGGAGCCCATTATCTTTACACTGTATCTATGACAATGCTCTGTTTATAGCACAGTATATACTTGACATTTCTGCATAAACTCACTCTGGTCACTGTCCAAAAAGGCCCAGTTGTTAAAGTCTTGGCTTCTTTAACATGTTCTGTCACCAAAATAGGCTGGTATTTACAGCTCCTGCTTTATACTTCTAATTTTTTTTAAAAAATCTATTTAGGTTGTTTTGGGCCTCTTTAAATAAATCCAGATTTATTTTATTGTTACAAATCATGGTAAAACAGTCTGCCTTCCCATTCCGTTAAAGGCTTGGTGTATATAATGGCACTTCAGACTGAGTAAGATGAGAAAAGCATTTAATTCATGAGAAACTGAGAGCTGGGATGAATTTCACAGACAGTGAAATTTACTATCTTCAGTGAAGCTCTTTTCTTGGTGGTGTTTAATGGCTCCTCTACCTGAGGAGCCTTTTTTCTTTCATTATCTTTGACTTGGGCCATTCAGGAGCTATGTATATTAAAACTGCTGAGTGTGTATGAAGAAAACCAGGTGGGGGCGGGGGTGTCTTGTGCGTGGGAGGAGCTGAGGGTGCAGGGCGAGATAGGCGACGCATGTGTATTCCTTCTCTGTGCACCTCTGCAGCCCTGCCCAGGGGATGAAGCTCTAGTCTAGGATTTCTCATAGGTAAAATCACACGAAAACAAATGTGAAATTCACATCATGGTCCAAGTGCCCTGGATAACATCAGTCACACTGATACAAGTTCCCATTTCTAAAAGAGGCGTTATACAAAAGTGGCAGCACATTCTTTCTTTATGTTTTAAAAGGGAAGTTTGTATTTATTGCGATTGTTGACATATTTAAGACTTATTCTGTGTTTTCTATTATGCTTTTCCCCTTTTATCTCCCCTTGTCACTTGTTGAATTAAATTCTGTTATTTCCTTTTCTGTTTTAGAATTATTTTTTCTATTTGATGGTTGTGTTCTTGTTTTAAAATTTACAGTCAGTCTGTAAAAGTTAGCCAATATGCCAGTCATTCTGTAAAGAAACCTAAGAGTATCCATCCTCCATGTTATTGTCAAAAACAATTTCACCTTGATTCTCCATTTTGTTTTAAGCATTTTTTTATGTATTTTTGGCCAATAGCAGATTAATCATGATTTTTACAAATCATTTTAGTCAACTATGACATCTTACCTTTCCCTCCTTTTTATGTGAATCCAACTTCTCACAGAAGCACATCTTTCAATAACTATTTCAATGTATTGCCTGTGGTCACTAAATTTCATTACATAAACATTTCCTGGTAGCTCTTCCATCTGAATGACTATTTAAGTTGATGTGGAATTCTGGATGTCTTTTCCTCCTTAACACTTTGAAAATATCATTTCCTTGTCTGTGTTACCTACTTGTGACAATCCTGCTGTCAATCTGACTTCCATTCCTTTATAAATATTCCATAGCCTCTCCCACTACTCTCCTTAGTAGTTTTAAAGTTTTTCTCAGTGTTCACAATGCCTGCAATTTTATTACAAAATGTCTCACATTTATTTATTTATCTATTTATCTATTTATCTATTTATTTATTTATTTATTTATTTATTTATTTATTTATTTATTTATTTATTTATTTATTTATTTATTTTAAGACAGGGTCTCGCTTTGTAGTTCAGGCTGGCCCTGAGCTCACTCTGTAGCCCAGGCAAGCCTCGAACTCAGCAATCCTCCTGTTTCTGCCTCCAGAATGCTAGGATTACAGGCGTGAGCCACCACGTCTGGCTCTCACATTTATTTTATTTATACTACTGAGGATTTAGTATATCATTCCTCTCTAAAGGCTCAAAATCAGTTTTTAATACTGCAAAAATATTCAGCATTATTGCTTTCACCATAGTCTCCGGTTCATCTTCTTTATCTCCTCCCTGGATTCCTTTCAAATGTATATTGAAGCTTCTCCTTAGATGCTTCAATCTCTTAGTTTCTTTCTACTTTTTTTTTTTTTTTGAGACAGGGTCTCGCTTTGTAGTTCAGGCTGGCTCTGAGCTCACTATGTAGCCTAGGCAAGCTTTGAACTCAGCAGTCCTCCTGTCTCTGCCTCCCGAGTGCTGGGATTACAGGCATGAGCCACCATGCCCGGCAGTTTCTTTCTACTCTTATTCTATCTCTTTATCTGTCTGTTTTGCATTCTAAGTAATCTCGGGGGATATTCAGTTTACAAATTCTCTAACTACCATGTAACATTTTTTAAAAAATTGTTACTTTTAAATTTCTCATGCTTTATTTACTTGTTTCTTATTCCTAATACCTTCTACTGGCCTTAGATATTTCATTTTATATTGTATTCTTAATTTCTTACATTTTATTTTTATTTTTTTAAAACAGGGGCTCACTATGTATTTCAGGCTGGCCTCAAACTTCTGGTGATCCTCCTGCCCTAGACCCTCACGTGCTGGGGTTATAGGCACACGGCACCACACTCAGCTGATGTCCTGAATCTGTTGATTCCCTCGCCTGCTTTCACTGGACTGCCTCCCGTGCCTTGCTTTGTCAGCAAGCTCCTCTCTCCAGGCTCGTCTTCCCTTGGACATTCACCACAAGGAAACCCAGGAAGCTTAGCTTGAGGTTTTCACTTTGCGGGAGTTACTCTTTTTCCCAGTCTTGTTTTAGAACATGTGGCCCATTTCATGTTCAGTGACAGCGGCCCCTTCCTGATGTCCAACTTAATTCAGAGTTAATTAAGATTTAACTTAATTCAAGTTCCAGAAACTTGACTTTTGACTCTACTTCAAAATTAGCCTTTAAGTGATATACTGTTAATCCCTTCTCCATTTACTGCTAACTCAGCAATGGGTCTTGGGTTTCTCTTCATTTCTAATCTGTGAGAATTTCTCTTTCTTTACTACATGTTATGGTAAAATTAGTCCAAAGATCCAGCATTTATATTATGTGTTAGAGAACATTATACATTATGCATTATACAGATGTCTTAGGGGACAGAGGTTTTGCTGTGTCTGCTTTGTTCTGATGATCAGAAGTCTTTTCAAATACCATGATTTGGTGATGACTCCCAAGTAGATATTTGCAACTCAGATCTGAAAACTAAGCTCTCCAAGCATGTCTCTCTGCCTATAAATCTCTGCCTGGGAACACCTAAGCCCAACATGCCCAAAATTACTTCTGTGTATTTCCCAGATGGCAAATCTATAACTCTTCTCTCCATTTCCCTGTCTCGGAAAGTGTCACCACCACTGGACAAAGTACACAGTTTGAAATCCTGGGGTCATATTACCTTTTTTTTTTTCTCCCTCTCCTTTTCCCTCAAGGATGTGATCAATTTCACTGAGGATGACTAATCACCCCAGCTTGCCCAGACCTGGGAAGACTACATGATTTGGATTTTTCAGTGTAAAAACCCAGGAAGGCCCCAGGCAAACTGGGCAAACTGGCAGCTCACCTTCACTCTACATTACTGATGAAGTGACATCAGGGATACAAATCTGGCTAGTCCCAAGTTAAACCATCCATTGGTTCCCATTGTCTCACGGACATCGTCTCACTTCATAAGCCTTTATCGCTCTATAATGTGGAGATACTGCACTTGATCCTGTGCTCTTTGCCATATACATGTTCCAATCAAGTTGGATGACTCACAGTTCCTCAAATAGATCATAAGTTTGGGCGATTCCAGGCTTCCCCAAGTCGCTACCCCTTCCACAAGGATTGCTTTCTTCAAACCCTTTACTTGTTGACCACGTACTTATCATTCAAAATTGAAGCTTAAAGCGACCCCTTAAGGAAAGACATGTCTGATTCCTCTACTCTACCCTGAGTGCCTCAGTTACTCTCATAGCCAAAATAGAATACCTGACACCCACAGTTATTTTGTCTCACAGTTTATAGAGGGTGCAGTCCTTAGTTGGCTGGCTCCAGAGCAGGGTGGCATGGCAGAGGGGCCATTGCAGAGAAGAAAGAACTTATGGGACTCAGGAAGCAGAGAAGGACTAAAGGTGAAGGAGAGTAATTTATCCATGTAGGCCATGTACACAGTGGGCCCCCTCATCCCACCAGGCTTCACCTTCTGCTTTCAAACCTAGCTAGAAACTTATCAGTGGACTAATTCAGTGGTCCATACCTGATGGCCATGATCTAATTACCTACCTAAAGCCCCACCTATGAGCTCATAAGATTGGGGGGCTGATGATACAAGCCATAACACTGAGTAAAGTGTGATCCTTCCATATTTCAAATTGTTCCCTGTGCTTAAAGCTAGCATGGGACTAGTCATGTGGTGCTATAATTATTTACATTTGGATCTCTATTAGACCATGGAATTATTGGGTGTGGTGTCACATCTTCTCTGTAATTCTACAGTTTAGGATATGCCTATGTGTTACATGAAACAAGGAAATATGAATCCGGGGTTTGAGAAATAGTCCTGGTTCTCCTCTTATTAAACCACTTAATTTCTCTGAGCTTGTTTCCTGCTCTGCCTTTCCTAGCTACTCCTCCTCTTCAGGTCTAATCTTGAATACTGTTGGCTCAGAAGAACCTTCCTAGATCCCTGAGACAAGGTTAGGGGCCACTCTGATGGAAGTTCATAGCATTTTATGCTGCCTCTTCTGAATTGTGTGTTGTTCTCTTCTGTATCCTCAGAACCTAGAACACACAGTGGAAGGTCCATAAGTCATGATTAGATTAGTAAACTATAAATCACATAGTACAAAACAAAAGAAGATGATATCTAAGATAGCTTTAGGTCTTAACTTTCTGTCAAACAGGTAAAGCCCTATATTTCTACAGTAATTAGAGATGTTAAATGATGGCTACTACCTCTAAAAACTGTTCTCAATGCCATGGTATCAGCCATTACTACAAGAACACAATGAGTCAGGTTTTGGGCAAAAATAGGGCATCATGAGGTAGAAACTAGATGAGAAAGAAACATTTACATAGGATTGATGCTACAGAGAGAAGAAACACTAACGGCAAGTTTGTATCCTTCCTTCTCATGCCAACCCACAGCAGGCCGATAAAACCTTTCACCATCTCAGTCAGGGAGACAAGGTCCGATTCCACCGTGTCCACTCTCCTCACTCCTGCCCACAGGTCAGCACTCCACCCAGAGGAAACCTTGTTTGGGCTCAGGCCCTCGTTCTGCCATCGCTTAACTGGAGAATCACAACAGTCCCACTGCACAGACATTCCTACCTAAATCCCAAAGCCAACCTCCCTGAACATCCCAACCGCAGTCTCCTCTCTTGCTGCTTTCCAGAAAGTGCTTTGTTCACATCTGTCTCATAGGATACTCTATGACACTGCCATATTGTCTTTCTTATTCCTGTAATTAATTCTCTCCTTCCTCGGAGAGTCACATTCTGTGTCCACTGATTACCACCAGAGCTTCATGCTCATTATCCTCTGGAATACAACTCTGTGTCAGAGTAATTTTATATATAAGGAAAATGGACCACTGAGCCTTTGTCAAGCAGTTTTCTTAAATTATTCACTAAGAATCATTCTCAAACCAGAACTCAAAGTTTTCGAATGGCTGGACAAGATTAACACATTACTTTGGGGAGGATTACTTGGATCCTAGAGCTTTCTTATTTCTTTTTATTATTGTCATAGTCTTTTAATTTCCTCCACTTGTGAAGGAACATCTCGTTGTACAAAAAGCTTTAAAATAAAACACAAGTCTCATGTGAGAAGATATGACGTTAAAACTCAGGGGGCTTCAGGACGATGGAAAAGAAGGCTGAGAGGAAGACCGGAAATTGCTTCTGTGAACGCTCATGTGAGCCCTGAGGAGAAAGTAGCTGCAGTCAGAACAGAAGGAGCTATTTTTTTTCTGAAATACTGAAACATAGGGTTGCTGAGAGGGTATGCAAATGATGAGATGAATAATACTCCCAACTTCTGCTTATTCCAGTAGTCAATATGGCATATTGGCGTTAGAGACACTTGGGAATGACTGACCTTCAGATGACTATGGTGGGTGTCACTGAAAAAGGCTGGATGAGGAATAAAGATGATGGGGAGCACTAGGTGCTAGCTGATGGGACTTGTTAATAAGAACCCACAAGAGAATCTCTAGAACCTCCTAGAAATCACTGGGATGGGTCCCTTTTAATAATGGATGGGGCCCAGAACTAGAACAGTAAGGCTTATTAACAGTATGACTCTGAAATCAAATATGGCTTCTTCAAACAGAGATTATAGTTTGAAGGACCGAGTCCAAGATTACTGATAATTTCAACACAGAGTCCATCTGCACAATCCATGAAATGGAGCCAGGAGAGCATGTGTGTCATGACTGCCCGACCACTGGCAGGGTCAAGTCTTGAAATATGTACCCATTTCCAAGTGTCAGGCTGGGCCCCTCAAGGAAGAATAAAAATGCTTAAGCATATTCTGTAACTTTCTGTAGGCAAGCACTGACTGGCTTGCTTTGCTAAACTTGAAGTAGAATCTTCATAAGTTTGTGCTAATAGCCAACCTTAGGAGGGAGAAGTGTCAGATGAAAAGAAACCAATACTTAAACTCATTAAATACTTTTTATGTGAGATTTTTCCTGAACTTCAAAAAAAATGATAGCAAATACGTATAAATCAACCAAAATCCCCTTCCCTAATTCATCTCTTTAGGTAGAACTTTTTTATAAAAGGCAAAAAGGAAAGTCACAAAGTTCTAGGGAGAAACAGACCCAATGAGCATATTTGGGGACTCTGTGATCCCCAGTACAGATGGAAGATTTAGAAATTGTGTCAGTTTCACAACTGAGATAATGGCCACTGTGTTGCTTCAAAATTTATTTCTTGAAACTTAATCACCACTAGCATGAGGAAGTAGGGCCTTTGGGAAGGGACTGATAATGAGGATACAGCCCTCAGGGGTGACATTAGTGCCCTCTTAAAAGAGAACCCAGAGAACTGATCTCCCACTCTCAACATGTGAGGATACAGTGAAAAGGCAGAGTCTATTAACCAGCGGACTCACCAGACAGACTCTGCCAGCAAACTGACGTTGGACCTCCAAGAATCTAGAGCTGAGGAACAAATTTGTGCAGTCTGTGGCTCACTGTATATAACTTTATGTCCTCCAGAACCTCATGCATTTACAGGTGGGGCTTTTGGAAGGTGATTGGATGAAGGAACTGATAGTTGACTTGCTGGTAGGAGGTGGGGTCTGGTCAGAAGAGGTGAGTCACGGGCATCGTAGCTTGAGTCTGTCTCTGTCTCTTTCCTCCTTGATCTCTCTCTACCTCTGCTTCCTCCTTCCAAGCCAGGAGTTCTTTCTCCTCTGCCACGCCCCACCATGCCAACATGCCCTACTGTACCACCATGCCACCCTGCAGCCATGCCATCATTGTGGAGCTTATAGACTGAAACCTGCACAAAGTATGAGCCAAAATAAACCTCTCCTCTTTTAAGTTGTGGATGTCAGATATTGTAGCTCAACAATCAGAAAGTAACAGAAACAGTGGCCCTATTTGGAACCTGTGACAACAGAAACTATAAACAGTGACATGCTACTGCGGCTAGTCAAACTGCATTAGAGTCCTGAGGCCTCTTTAGGTCCTCACTGTCAGTGTTAATCAGAAGGAGCAAATGAACGGAGGAAAAGCACAAGACACAGAAAACTTGCCTTAGGCATTCATGGTTGGAGTTAAAGTGAACATGCCCAGCATTTGAGATGATGCCCTATCTGAGAAATTTTTTGTTACACACACACACATACTCTTTGGTTGAAAAAGTCTGTCTCTGTCTCTTTCTCTCTGTCTCTCTCTTTCTGCCTCTCTGTCTGTCTGTCTGTCTGTCTCCCTCTCTCTGTCTCTCTCTCTCAACAGGGTCTTGCTTTGTAGTTCAGGCTGGCCCTGAACTCACTATATAGCTCATACTAGCCTTAAACTTGAAGCCAGCCTCCTGACTCTGCCTCCTGAGTGCTGGGATTACAAATATGAACCACCACGCCTGGCGTTGTGGTGTATGGTACTGGGGATCGAGCTCCAGACTTGCAACTGCCAGGCAGATGCCAGAACCACTGAACTAAATCCTCAGCCCAAAAGTATGTCTCTAAAGTTTTTTATGTTCTGAACAAAAATTTTAAAGTTCTTAAAAATAAACGAATAGTATATTGGATAAATAAAAATGAAGACTCTCTTAACCACCACCCAGAGCAGGAGCTAGAGTTTTGTCACTACCAGAAATCTCCTGTGTATTCCTTTCCATATCCCCCTAAAAATAATACTGCCTAGAACTGTTTTGATAATAGCTGCCTTCTTTTTCATCATCATTAATTTTGTGAAATCAATTAAGGCTGCATCCTCAAATTAAAATTTAACTTTTTTATATAAAAGGAATTTATATCAATCATGTTCATACAATTCAGGTGTGAGTCTGATTCATTCATCTTCATTGCTGTATATCATTCCAATATATGACCATAGTAAAATTCTTCTACACCTCCTCCTGTTGGTGAGCATGTGGCAAGTATAATTTGGCATAACTACAACCAACACTTCTTTTTTTTTTTTTTTGCTTTTGAGACATGGTCTCGCTTTATAGTTCAGGCTGGCCCTGAGCTCACTATGGTGCCCAGGCAAGCCGCCGCGAACTCAGCAATCCTCCTGTCTCTGCCTCCCGAGTGCTGGGATTACAGGCGTGAGCCACCACGTCCAGCATTGTGGTATGCGGTGTTAATTGTTGGTGGACGTGTCTCCACCCCAGCATTATATGTGGTTACCGGGGATCGAACTCAGGACCTAGCACTTGCAAGGCAGGCGCCGGAACCACTGAGCTAACCCTCCGGTCCCCAACCAACACTTCTATTACCATTCTTGTATATGTATATGGCACTCACCTGTTCAGCCTTCCCTATGGTATATAACCAAGGGTCAAATTACTAGGTTGCAGGGTTAGTATGCATATAGTCAGAGTTACCCAAAGGATGTGTGTATATATAATTAGAAAAAGATTTTCTTTGAATAAATTGGCTCATGTAATTTATCATGAAAGCTGGCAAGTTCAACTCTGCCTGGTGTGTCTGCTGACTGGAGGCCCAGGACAGAGTGTGTTACAGTTCAAGTCCAAAAATGATCAACAGGAAAATCATTTAAGTGTTAATCTCACCCAAAAATATCCTCAAAGAAACATTCAGAATAACATGTGACTACATGTTTTGGTCCTCAAAATCCAGCCAAAAGAAAGATATAAAATTAATTATCAGAATATATGTTCAACTTCTGCAAGTGCTTGTACTAACATAGAGTCACTATGGTAGAGGTTCCCAGTATCTCTTTAGGACAGTGCTTGTACTGATAGACACCCTGCTTTTTCTCTAGAACACACAGAAAACTAAAGCCCCAGAAAACTGTAAACTAGAATGAAGGCCTTGACTCCTGGAACTGAATAGCTAATGTGCTTGTCAAGTCTTTCTGTAGTCAACTTCAGAAGACCTTTCTACTACAGATCCTGGCAGGATGTCTGAGGACTGGGCTTTCTACCTGATTCACAATTCCACCAATGTATGGGAATCAGTCCATACAGTCGCCCAATCAAAAACCTGGGTTTCATCCCTCAGTTCACTACCTGCTTTCCCTAGGTAATCATCAGTTTCTATGGACTCTCCTTCCTATTCCTTTCTCAGGTTTTCCCTATTGTTCTATCCTCTCTGAAACTACTTGAATTTAGGCAATCCCTTTCCCAAACTACTACCAGATCCTTCTAACTGGATCCCTGTCTTCAGTATTGGCCACTCCAAACCATTCTGGACTCTGAGAAACCAAAACAATTTTTCTAGTATATGTCTATGAAATTATCGCTCCACTGCTTAAAAACTTAACCTGTGATCAAATCCTTGCCCCTCCATATGGCTTCCAAGGATCAACGTGGGACCACCTATCTGACTTTTCTTCACTCCTTTTTCCTAACTCCTTCTTTCCATCTTGCCCTCACACAGTCCAAGCAAGGAACACTTTATTCTGCCAACGAGCCAGTCTCCAGCTTCCACACATGTAATCCCCTGTACTTGGCATACTCTTTCCTGCACCTCCCCTTCATTTTCCAGCTCCTTATAACTCATCAAGGCCTCAGCTCAACAGACGATACTCTGCGTTCATCAATTTCAGTTTCATACTCTCCAGTTGATGGACATTTGGGTTGTTTCCAAGATTGAGCTATCACGAACTGAGCTGCTATGAACAAGGGTGTACATCTGTCTTTCCAATGTGAGTTTTTAAATTCTTTTGGGTATATTCCTAGCAGGGGTATAGCAGGGTCAAATGGGACCCGTAGTCCTAGTTTTCTGAGAAATCTCCACACAGATCTCCACA
>PVIC010011824.1:0-10276 GCA_004025085.1 Thryonomys swinderianus | reverse complement strand
AGTCTTCTCTGCTCAATTATATGGAAAAGCGTCCTTCTCCGCTCTTGTGGTATTATCTGTAGCTTGCACCAATGAAATGTGAAGAGGTAAAAGCTTCTGTTTGATTCTCATGTGCCTTGCTTCTCCAGCTATGGCAGACTCAGAAACCTCAGGTGGAAAGGTAGAGTCATAAAACTGAAGGAGCAGAACCTCTGAGTGAGTGCAGAAAAAGCCTGCGGCAGCTTTGTAAAAACAAAAACAAGAGGTACTTTGTTATTCCACTAAGTCTTAGGAATATTTGCTCTCATAGCATATCTCAGTGTCCTCTAACAGAAAGTGTGGTGTCAAGAGCTGTGTACTACCATAGAATAAAAATAATGTCATGGCTTTGGCTAATATAACAGCAAACATAAGAAAATCATTATTCAAGGCTGGAAAAATGTTAAGCCACTTATAAAATTATAAAACATGTAGTGAATTTTTCTCTGTGATTACTTGGAAACAACTTCCAAATGAAATAGCTTGAGTCAAAGGGAAACAGTGGGGAAAAAACTAAGCATTGTGTGTTGCTTATTTTTGGCTCAGTTGAAAAAAAGTTACTAGAGGAGACAAAGTCAGGAATTTACTAAGTAGAAAAATAAAAGGTAGAGCAAGACTTCCTAGCCTTTAAGAATTAGAAAAATCAATTTCCTTTATACCCCCCAAATGAAATGTATTATGTTAAATTCTTGAGTGGCAAAGGTATCTTAAAATTCAGTCCTGTGTAAGGTATTTTAGGCAGACAACCAAGAGCCTTTCCTAGATATTCAGAATCTTTTCCTTTAAGAGAGTTTGACCGGGCATGGTGGCTCACGCCTGTCATCCCAGCACTCGGGAGGCAGAGGCAGGAGGATTGCTGAGTTCAAAGCTTGCCTAGGCCACATAGTGAGCTCAGAGCCAGCCCGAACTACAAAGCGAGACCCTGTCTCAAAAAAAAAAAAAGAGAGAGAGAGTTTGGATGCTTAAAAAGAAAGATGAAAGAAAAAGAGAAGTTATGAAAATTATGCCTTGTGAAGAACTGTGGCCATGTGCAGACACAAGGAATGAATCAGCTTCAAATAGAGATGATTCAGAGAAAGAACTAGCAGAGGAACAAATAATTAAATATTGACTACTCAATACTTTAAGTGACACTCGGGCTCCCCATCTTATATGAGTGACATTTGTGAAAACTGAAGGATGTTACACAGTCCAGTGCTCAAAGGAAAGGGGAAGAGGAAATAAGCTCCACTGAAGTAAGAACTAGGAGGCACAAACCACAGAGAAAGAAGGAGCAAAATCAGGATCTTTTTTTTAATTGAATTCTTTATTGGTACATTTTATATACAGTTCACAATCACACTCAACCTTGGGGATTTTTGTACCAGTACATGACAGAAGTTAATTCTCATTTTTATCCAGGAGCCTCCCTATTTCCAGGTCTGGGTCTCTCAGCACTGTGCACAGTTTGGGTCTGGGAATTTTTTTTGTTTTAATGGGGACAGTGTTTTGCGGCATTCCTGACTTTAACACACTAGATACCAATAACATCTTCCCCTAGTCAGGACAAGCAAAATGTTTCAGACACTGTCAAGTGTCCCCCGGGGGAAGAAATTGCCTCTAGATAAGAATTAGTGGTCCAAGTTAAGGGAATTCCAGAAGGCCTGCCTGCAAGACTTCTGAGTTGGACTAGCGACTTACACAATTCCCATTCATCTCCTTTCCAAATAGGAATACTTTCTGTGCTTTTTCGTGTTCTATTGTACAGTCATGTCCTGACAAGGAGAGGTACTTGTCTGTTTATTCCATATGTCTCCAGACCAAGGAAATTCACATTCGTGTATGATTTATTCAGAGATCCTGAGCTTTGAGTTTGATGCTAGCACTGCCTGGGATATGGCGCTTACTCATGTGCAATAAGTTCTGGGTATAGAAGAAAGAGGGAAACGGTAGCCAGAAGAGAGATGATGGCCAAGACAATGCTGTGTATCTGAATTTTATTTCACTTCCCTCCTTCCTAAGCATATGGAAATTGCCTTTCCTGGCCTCCTTGCTGCTCAGTGCAGCTATGATACTAGTTTTGACAAAGGAATTATAATTCAATATGCTTCTTACAGTAGAAAGAAATAAACTTACTGATTAGGTACCTGGGATGTGCTGGGGTTTTGTTTCTTACCATGCTCTGGCCAGCTGAGATATCACTTCTATTCTCCAACTTGGGGCCAAGTCCCCTCTTTGTATACTTCACACTTCCCCTAACTAGGCGTTTATCCAGCTGTATTGTATTTACCTTTTTAAATGACTTTCAGGTTGGGAACAGAAACTGTAACTATGTACTGTATGCATGGCAGGGTCTGGGTTTGTTGACTGAATACTTGACGATTGGCTGTTATAGTTGAAAAGCACTGAGCAGATAACAACGAGTTAGGATCAGCTATTGTAACTGTTCGTGTCTCACAGAAGTAACAGGAAAGAAAAAAATCCTTGATTAGGTAAATGTGTGCCCCATTAAAAGTTGTGGCTAATGACAGACAATTATGTTCTGTTAATTACAGTCATTGTTCTTCCAGAACATAAAAAAAGTAGGAAATAAAAAAAATTCCCAAATCACTTTCGTCTCAAACATGGTTATAGGAAATTCCATGACCTGAGTTCAGACAGATTTAACTTTGATGACCTTTCTGTTTCTGATATGTGAAGGAGAGATTGGAGCTATACCAAGACAATTTTCTTGAGAAGACTGTGATATGGGTGTGCTCAAGACAACCAGCACACCAGAAAGCCAAATGACTCACCAGCTTCTGAGAAAAGAACTATTGACAATTAATGATCTGAGGAATCATATAAGGAATTGATGTTTACCTGGATCATTACCAAAACCCACACACCATATGCCTTCTGGGTTGTAGTTGTGAGAAAAAGAAGCCTAGAAATATTTGAATATGTGGTGTACCATATTCCTAATTATCTGATTCATATTGATGATCCATAGCACCCTGTGGACAAAATGTATTCGATTACTTGTTAGGAAGCCAGGAATTTACAAAAATTTATTTCAGAGTAGATGTACTAGATGTATATGGCACCTTGAAAAGCAGCCTTTACTCATGTGGAAAGTTTTATTCATTTTGGAAGATGCCTCAAAAATTGTTCAGAGCCCCTCTTTAATTTTGATACTTAGTGAAAAGAAAAAGGGGTCGATGAAAAGCAAACAATTACTTGAAGATATTCACATGAATAAAAACATATTAATGAGGCAAAAGTCCCAAGTCACCTGGTCAAAACTTCCTTTAAATCATACTTGGCATATCTAGACTTTATAAAATATGTTGTATAATCAAGATATATCATGTACTTGTACAAATTCTCAATGATGTATGTGATTATAATTGTATATCTAAAATGTACCAATTAGCTCAATTAAAAAATAAATAAAATATACTGCATATATTCCAGGTAAGATGACTACCGGTCCAGGAAAGATGTCTGCTATTGCTTTCTGGCTGTGACCCAGTAAAAACTAAGAAGTACATATGTATGTGAAGTTCCATAGGAAAATTAAAGAATTCCATAGAATTTTAACTTAAAGAAAATTTGAAACTATTTAATACAACAAAGTTCTTTTAAAGACTAATTCCTGGCTTTAGGTCCAGCTGCAGCAATGGTTAGAAAATGAAATCAGAAATAGGCTGCTTTTTGGTAGTTGGAAGAAAGAGGAATCTGAGAGGACATTCCATCCTTTGCTGACCTGCCTGATTCAGCCTCCAGTGAAGGTATTTACTGGTCCTCACCACCCTCTGTGCGTGTGTGTGTGTGTGTGTGTGTGTGTATGTGTGTACTGCCAGTAAAACTATAGTAGGCAGATGAAAAGGATAAAAAAAATCATGATTTACCGGGCGTGGTGGCTCATGCTTGTAATCCCAGCACTCGGGAGGCAGAGGCAGGAGAATTGCTAAGTTCGAGGCTTGCCTGGGCTACATAGTGAGCTCAGGGCCAGCCTGAACTACAAAGCAAGACCCTGTCTCAAAAAAAAATCATGGTTTTGTCAGAAGGTGTCTGTCTTGAACAGCATGATTTGACACTCCGTATATAATGATAGAATTTTGGCTGACATGGGGATCAATTCCCTTTAATAATATTTGGTGACAGAGCACCCCTCTTTCATGTAGACAGAGTATCCCTCTTTCTATTGCCAGTTTGTTATCCCAAAGATTCTGACAGAAGCAAAAGTCCTCAAGGAGGAGAGGATAAGGACCATGAGTCTTTACATCGCTCTGGACCCATCTCTCATGATATGGCACAGGCAGCAAAGCATTTGTTCAGGAATGCAGTGGTCAGGCTCATCCTAATAAGGATTCCTAGGAAGGAATAAGCATAGCCTAATGAGGGTATTTAGGCACTTTCTATATTTTCTGTTCATTTTTGTAAAGACTTCAAACTAAAACAATGTCTATTAACCTAAAATATTAAAATAGGTACATGTTTGTTGGAAATAAGTATAGTTCACTACCTAGTTGCTGCCTCCCACTGTAACCAACCACCATGTGCTCATTCCCTTAGGGATTTTGCTATTTCTCAAGCAGAGGCTAATAGATTAAGAAACCAAGGAGAGACCTTAGTAGTTTCATGGAGCTGAGAAAACAAAAAATGGAGTTCAGTGATCATGAAGTGGGAATCATCCTTACAAATGTCTGAGCAATCTCTTGAGACTCCCAAGAATGTTACCCTGGGACTAATGGTGAACGGAGAATACACCAGGCCTCACACACACTAACCTGTCATTTCTAATCAGCACAAGTCCAGAATTTGTCTAACCAGTTCTATCCACATGCCTGGGGCAGAAATAACCCCACTCTGGGGAAATTTAACCTCACCCAATGCCTCAAACTATTGCTATAAGTTTTCAGATACCTTTTATATAACACAAAGAAGAAAATAAGCACACCAAAAAAATTGACTAAAAGCAAGAGAAAATAGAATGTAGAAACAAAGCCACAGGATATTCAGATATTTATCAAGCATGAACATTAATGAAATTATAATTAAGGTTTTTTAAAAAATTCAATATGCAAGGTAAAAACTCCAGCAAAAACTAGAAATCATATTCTTTTTTTTTTTTTTTTTTTTTTTTTGAGACAGGGTCTCGCTTTGTAGTTCAGGCTGGCTCTGAGCTCACTATGTAGTTCAGGCAAACCTTGAACTCAGCAATCCTCCTGTCTCTGCCTCCCGAGTGCTGGGATTACAGGCGTGAGCCACCATGCCCAGCACTGTGGTATGTGGTGCTGATTGCTGGTTGATTGCTGGTGGGCATGAGTTTCCGCACCCAGCATTGTATGTGGTTACTGGGATCGAACTCAGGACCTTGCGCTTCCGAGGCAGGCGCCGGAACTGCTGAGCTAATCCTCCGGCCCTAGAAATCATATACTTATGAAGACTCTTATGAAGATTCAGAAATCAAAAACAAAATCTGCATTTCAAATATGAACTCAAAGAAAGAGTAGTGATAAACAATATTAATGACTGATGTGCATGTGCTTGTGTATGTATAAGTGTGTCCTCTTCAGATTCTTTCTACATAAGGTGAGAAAATAGTGATAATTAGACTCTAGAAAAGTAGAGTGGTGATAATCAGACAATGATAACTGCATTTTGAGAAATGTTTGCCTGCTCCAAGGTCATGAAGATGTTCCAATACCTTCCATTAACTTGTTTTAACTTTTATATGTAAATCTGCAATCACCTTAGAATTAATTAATATGAATGGTATGAAGTAGAAAATTAAGATTCATCTTCATCTTTCTGGATATTCAGTTGTCCTGGAACAATTTTCTTAAGAGAATTACTTTAATTTTTCCTTCAATGCCATCTCTGCCATTAATTAAGCACCTCTGTATATGAATGTCTACTTTTGGGTTCTCTATTCTGTTAGCTTGGGCTATTTGAATATACATTCCTCACTACTACTATAGCTCTATATAACCTGTACTATAATCTAGCTACATAAATTCTTCACGTTTTCCTTCAAATTTGCCTTGGCTATTCTTATCCTGTTTTTTTACATATCCACAAAAATTTTAACTAGCTAACCAATTAATTAACTAATCATTTTTAGCAAAAATAATCTTAGCCTAAACCCCAGACCCAAACAATTTAAGCTGTTTTAAACCAATAGCTTAATTTGGAAAGCATTTATAATATTGAACATTCTGATCCCAAATATGGTATAGTTCTGCTTAGGTCTTGTCAATATTTTTCAGTTGTTTGATAATTCTATACATGGAGGTTTTATGCATAATTCATTGCATATGTCTATCACAAGTGATTGATAATTTTAATGCTATTGCTAATAATTTTCAAATGTCAATTTATAATTGTCATTGTATATAGATATACAATTGATCTTTGTATTTTCTACATTTAAGATTGGTAAATTCATTACCAAATCTCATGTTCTAATTTCAGAGTTTTCTGGAATTTCTATGCATAAAACTATTAGAAGGAGTAATGACAGTTTTGCTTCTGTCAGGCTTTGCCTTTTATGTTCTGATACAACTTGTTATTAGGTTCATACAGATTTCAGATAGATGTGCATAAACCTCTTTTGAATTCATCTATTTATCCTTTTGAAACATACCTCATCTCCAGTTATATCTCTTGCTTTCAAATACTACTCTATATTCCACATGAGTGAGGTTAGAGGGTATTTATCTTTCAGTCCCTGGCTGTTTTCACTTAACATAATTGACAGCTCTGTGCAGAAAATGTTTAATGTGATATAATACCATTTGTCTATTTTTCCTCTTGTTTTATATGCTTTTGAAGTGTTATTCAAAAAATTACTTCCTGTTCCAGTTTCCTGAGGCATTTTCCTTTTTTCTCTAGTAGCTTCAGATGGTTCATTAGTATTACATTCAAAGTTTTAACCTATTTTCAGTTTATGTTTTTAGTTGGTGAAATACAGAGGTCTGTCTTTATTCTTTTGCTAATGAAACTTTTTGAGAAGGCAGTCATTACTCTAATGTGTATTCTTAGTAGATTTATTCTTTTCTGTCCTTTCTCTAGTGATTGTTATTGTCCCAATATCATATAGTTTTGATTATTACCACCTTATAGGGTACTTAGAACTCAGGTTGTGTAATGCCTCCTTCTTTGTTCTTTATTTACTCAGATTGCTTTGGTTATTCTGTATGCATGTGTGTGGGTGTGTATGCATGTGTGTATCTGTGTGTGTGTTCATCTTCAATGTCTTTCAGCAATGGTTTGCAGTTTTCATTATAGATATTTCACCAGTTGGGTAAATTTATTCCTAAATATTTTTGTAGCTATTTTAAATAGCTTTCTTTCTGGATTTTTTTTTTTTACAAACTTTACTATTGGCATATAGCAACACTACTGAATTTTGTGTGTTGATTTTTTTATCCTACAACTTCACTGAAATTATTTGTCTAATGATGTGCACGTAGTATGTAGACTTTGATATACATAAGGTTATATAATGTGCTGTAAATTTGACTTTGTTTTTCCTAATTTGTATATTATTTCTTTTTCTCTTCCTAGTTGTTCTGACCAGGACTTCCAGTATTAGGCCAAATAAAATTGGAATTCCATAGAAGAAAAAAAAGCAAAAAATGAAAATTGCCAAAGTTGGCCTCCTTGCCTTGTTCCAGATATTAGAGGGATGGTTTTAGCTTTTACCCATTCATTATGATGTTAGCTGTTGGCTTAGCTTTATTTTTTTTTCTTTTTTTAAATTGAATTCTTTATTGGTACAATTTATATACATCTCACAATCACATATAGCATTGGGGAATTTGTACCAGCACATGACACAAGTTAATTCTCATTTTTACCCATATCCCTACCCACCCACACCTCCCCACCCCCTTTATACATACTCTTTTTATTTTCTTTTTGAATTACATTTATTCCTTCCCCTCATTACATTCCCACACCAAATTTCCTATGGAAATTTCCCACTCTATAAAACCTGTCATGCTTTCTAGAACTCATTTGCATCTACAGGTTTTCATATCAAAGAGAAGTCCGGTATTTGCCTAACTGTGATCTATTTATTTCACTTGTTAGTATGTCCTCCAGGTGTCTCCATTTGCACATAAATGAATCGATCTTGTCATTCCTTATGGCAGAATAATACTCCATTTTATAAAACAACCACAACTTCTTTATCCAATCTCCAGTTGATGGGCACTTGGGTTGTTTTCAAGATTGAGCTATCATGAACTGAGCTGCTATGAACAAGGGTATACATCTGTCTTTCCAATATGATTTTTTTAAATTCTTTTGGGTATATTCCTAGCAGGGGGATAGCAGGGTCAAATGGGACCCCTAGTACTAGTTTTCTGAGAAATCTCCACATGGATCTCCACAATGGTTGCACAAGTATGCATTCTCACCAACAGTGGAGAAAGGTTCCTTTCTCCCCACAGCCACGCCAGCATTTATTGTTGGTTGATTTTGTGATAGTGGCCATTCTTTGTGGAGTGAGATGAAATCTCAGTGTTCTTTTCCTTTGCATCTCTCGAATGACCAGTGATGTTGAACATTTCTTCATATGCTTCTTGGCTGCTTTGACTTCTGCCTCTGAAAAGTATCTGTTCATTACAGATGCCCATTTTTGAATTGGGTCTTTAAACTTGAGGAGCCTGATCTGTTTGAGTTCTTTATATATTGTAGATAATAGCCCTTTGTCTGATAAACAGCTAGTAAAGATTTTTTCCCATGCTGTTGGTTGTCTTTTAGCAGTGCCAGTGACTTCTTTTGCTGTGCAGAAGCTTTTCAGTAGGATGATTCTTTCTGCTAGTTCTCGTGCTACAGAGGCTTTATTCATAAAGTCTCTGCCTAAGCCAATGTCTCCAAGAGTTTTATCTAGCCTGTTTTCCAGCAGGCTTATTGTTTCTCTTTTAATGTTTAAGTCTCATATCCATTGTGAGTTTAGTTTTGTGTATGGTGAAAGAGATAGGTCTAGATTTAGCTTTTGGCAGGTTAAAGCCCAATTTTCCCAGCACCATTTGTTAAAGAGGCTGTCTTTCCTCCATTGGGGATGTTTGCCTCCTTTGTCAAAGATAAGGTGGCTTAGCATATCAGGAGTTGTTTCTGGGTCTTCTAATCTATTCCACTGGTCCTCAGGTCTGTTACTTTGCCAGTACCATGCAGTTTTATCACAGAGGCTTTATAGAGTTTTAAATTGGGGATTGTAATACCCCTGCCATGTGGTTGCTTAGAATTGCTTTTGCTATTCTAGGTTTCTTGTGTTTCCAGATGAATTTTTGTATTATTTTCTCTAGCTCTGAAGTATACCATTGGAATTTCAATTGGCATTGCATTGAATCTGTATAATAGTTGTGGGAGTATAGCCATTTTGACAATGTTGGTTCTCCCTACCCAGGAACAAGGGATATCTTTCCACTTGCTGGTTTCCTTTTCTATCTCAGTTTTCAGAGTCCTATAGTTTTCAGAGTAGAGGTCTTTCACTTCCTTTGTTAGGTGGATTCCTAGATATTTCATTTTTCTGGCTGCTACTGTGAAGGGATTGCCTCCCCAATTTCTCTTTCAGTGAGTCTGCTGTTTGTGTAGACAAAGGCTATTGATTTTTGAGCAACAACCCTGTATCCAGCAACACTACCAAATTTGGTAATTAAGTCTAGCAGTCTTTTGGTTGAGTTTTTGATCTTCTAGATACAGTATCATATCATCAGCAAATAATGACAGTTTAAATTCTTCCTTTCCTATCTTTATTCCTTTTATATGTTTATCCTGCCTGATTGCTATGGCTAGTGTTTCCAGCACTATACTGAACAAGAGTGGTGACAGCGGGCATCCTTCTCTTGTTCCTGACTTTAGTGTAAAAGGTTTCAGTTTTTGCCCACTGAGTATGATGCTAGCTGTTTGTTTCTCATAAATAGCTTGTATTAAATTGAGATAAAGTCCATTGATTCCAATTCTCTGTAGGGTTTTGATCATAAATGGGTGTTGGATTTTGTCAAATGCTTTTTCTGCATCTATTGAAATAATCATATGGTTTTTGTCCTTGAGTCTGTTAATATAGTGTATTACATTGATTGATTTATGTATGTTGAACCAGCCTTGCATCCCTGGGATAAATCTGACTTGATCAGGGTGTATGATTTTCTTGATAACTCTCTATATTCTGTTTGCCAGTATTTTATTGAGGAATTTTGTGTCAATGTTCATTAGAGAGATTGTCCTGTAGGTTTTTTTTTTTTTTTTTTTTTTTTTTTTTTTTTTTTTGGGTTTTTTT
>PVIC010011823.1:0-40832 GCA_004025085.1 Thryonomys swinderianus | reverse complement strand
ATATATTATCAAACACATTTACACAATTTCTGTCCTTTATGGAATAAACAAAAATTTCTAAGGACTAGAGAATAAAATATTTATTTTACTTTAAAAATAAATTTAGTTTGCCTATTAAAGCATTTTATTTTCTATCTAGGTCTTCTTTGCAAGGAGGCCATTAAGGTTAGGTACTTGGTTGTTTAATTGTGATAAAAATGTCCTTGACTTGCCTTATTATTCTGTGGAGTGGTAAAACATTAAAATCGCTTAGAAGATCTTCAGAAGAAGTACTCAGAGAGGGTTTTCTAGCTGTAGTAGGTTAAGTTTCAGACTTGGGTCATAGAGCATAACTATACTGCTTTAGAGGAATCTATTAAAACTGCATATTTTTGTGAATAATATGATCAATTTCTAAAACCTAATGCTTCTGGAGAGATGACCAAGGAATAAAGTAAAGCAACATGATATAAGAACAAGCTTAAATAAAATGTTATATCCAAATGGGAGCACCTGTTGAGGAGATCTAACAACATGGGACATATTAAGTTAACTGACATAGAGATACATTTATCTCCCATGATACTTCTTTTAACCTCTGTGGAGTACAAAAGGCATTATTTATTTTTTCAGTTTAAATGGATTATATAAGAACATTTATTTAGCTAGGTTCCAGATTCTCTTCTAAACACAGGGAATATAGCTCTAAATGTTCTGTTACATTGAATCTATAATGGTTTTGGACACTTGGTCTACTGATGATACTGTTGGAAAGTAATTCTATTGAGAAGAGGGAGAGGGCCAGAGATTTATCTTAGTGGTTCCAGTGCCTGCTTAGGAAGCACAAGGCCCCTGGTTTGATCCCCGGTAACCACATACAGCAATACCAGGCGTGGTGATTGCCTACCAGCACTCAGTACCACATACCACAATGCTGGAGATAGTGACTCACACCTGTCATCCCAGCACTCGGGAGGCAGAGCCAGGAGGATTCCTGAGTTCGAGGCTTGCCTGGGCTACATAATGAGCTCAGGGCAAGCCTGAACTACAAAGTGAGACCCTGTCTCAAAAAAAAAAAAAAAAAAAACGAGTGATAAATTATGCTACAAGGACATGGAGCATGATATGTAAGGGATGTAATTTTCAAAGAAATATGAATATGGCATCTGACCAATACATACTTCCTTCAAATATTAAAATATATTGGGGTAGTAAAATTAGTACATGATTAAATTTTTTATTTGCACTTTTTTTGACTACCATATACCCTGAAGTCTCTTTATGCTCAAATACCCAAGTAACAGCTCATTAGCTATAACCATGTTTGTTCTTTTTCATTGCGGTTCTATTTTAAGCATGACAGAGAATCAAATGGCACATTACCAAAGGGTAAAAATTAGTGAAAGTGAAGGATTTCAGGACACTGTGGAAAGCTATTTTGCATCATGAAGAGTCTGCTAAATATTTAGAGACACAGGCGATTGGGAAGGGAGGCACTTTACAATTTTTCCCTGATGACTTCTGACAATTATCACATTTATGCCGTATTAACAATGGAATCTTAATCAGCAAGAACTCTCTGCAAGGTAGAAAGAATGTGTGCTTAGGTTATGGAGTTAAGTTTTCGTAAACATCAAGCCACAGGGCAATGAAGCCCTCGGTCTTTGTCAATTAACAGAAATTTAATGAAACGTTGCTAAATGAAGAAACTGTGCTGAACATGGCTGATGAGTCATGTAAATGCTTGCGAGGGGTTGCAGTGTCTTCAGAGCCTCCACCCGGCACAGCTCCCTTCTGCAGAAGGGACTGAGCTTCGTCCCTGATGAGTAAGTTGAGAATCTAAATTAGACTTAATGCTTCTAGAGAGTGTACATGATCAAAGAAGCAACTAGAAAAATGATTAGAAAAGCTTCTAGAATGACAAATAATGAGATAGGGGATGAAGCACTGAATCAACAGTGTATTACTAGGAAAAAGAAAACCTGCAGGATAGTTTTTCTTCAACCATGAGCATGTATCTGACTGTTTTGAATCTGTGACTTACTGACAGAAACTATTCTCTGTCTTTTGTTCCCACATTTAGTAAAGCACTCTGGTTACTGAGATGCAAATACATATTTAAGAGAATTAATAGGGAAAGAAAAGTACAAAAGCAGAAAGCATGAACATTTTTGCTGTACAGAATGCTAAACTGAACAAGACATAACTGAGACTTTATGGATATAACCACTAAAACAATATGAACTTAAAACATTTTGGTCTTTGGTCACGGTGGTTCACAATGGTAATCTTAGCCTGGAGAGGCTAAGGTAGAGAGATCATGAAATTGAGTTTAACCTGTGCAATTTTGGGGAAAGAAAACGAAAGAAAGAACGAAAGAGAGAGAGAAAGAGAAAGGAAGGAAGAAAGAAAGAAAGAGGGAGGGAAGGAGGGAAAGAGAGGGAAGGAAGGAAGAAAGGAAGGAAGGAAGGAAGGAAGGAAGAAAGAAAGAAAGAAAGAAAGAAAGAAAGAAAGAAAGAAAGAAAGAAAGAAAGAAAGAAAGAAAGAAAGAAAGAAAGAAAGAGAAAGAAAGAAAGAAAGGAAGGAAGGAAGAAAGAAAGGAAGAAAGAAAGAAAGAAAGAAAGAGGGAAGGAGGGAGAGAGAGAGGGAAGGAAGGAAGGAAGGAAGGAAGGAAAGAAGGAAGGAAGGAAGGAAAGAGGAAAAGAGTCAAGAATTTAGCTCAGCGGCACAGTGCCTACCTGACAAGCATCAAGTCCTGAGTTCGATACCAGTACAAAAAAAACAGAAAAGACACTGGACTAAGTCCCCAGTGTCACAAAAAAACGTCATTGAAAGTAGTGTCAGGACTAAAATTTCAAAATATTTTTCCTAAAAAAAGATCATGATTACCACAAATTGAACATCTAAACATTAGAGAAATCACACATCAATCCCAGCCTCTACAAGTTGTACCAGATAATAAACTTGTAGAAAAATGTTATAGCTACATTTTAAGATTTTAAAAAGTTGAAATATATTACATCTGTACTCACCTTTTCTCAATATTGTACAAAAATGACTGATTTGATCTGAATCATTTTATGTAGCTTTTGTACATAATCTTATACATTCATAGAAAAATATATAAATACCAGTTAAATAATTTTTGGAATTATAATTTAAAAGATTAAAAAAAAACTAGGCATAGGGCCAGATTTTTAGCTCAGTGGTTCCAGTGCCTGCCTAACAAGCACAAAGTCCTTGGTTCGATCCCTGCTAACCACAAACAACAGTACTAGGCATGGTGACTCACACCCACCAGCAATCGATACCACATATCGCAGTGCTGGGCCTGGTGGCTCATGCCTATAAACCCAGCACTGGGGAGGCAGAGGCAGGAGGACTGCTGAGTTTGCTGCCTGCCTGGGCTACATAGTGAGCTGAGGGCCAGCTTGAACTACAAAGTGAGACCCTGTCTCAAAAAAAAAAAAAAAAAAACCTAAGAAAATTGAATATAGCTTTAAAACTGCAAAATAAAAATCATTTCAAAACAGTATTAGATGTGTGTGTATCAGTTGTCCCAGAGTGTTTTGCTCGTATAATCTCACTTCATTTTCCCAGAAGCCATGTGAAGGTATTTTCTCATTGTGCAGATGAGAGTTCCAGGGCTCGCGAAGGTTCAGTAGTCCGCACGTGGTCGGTCAGAGGTAGACTCAGACTTTAAAGCAGAGTCACCTCACTCACTACCTCTCAGTTGTACTCTGAGTTGATAAAGTATTACTTTGGCATTAGGTGTGCAAATATCCAGAAACCAGCAAGTTTTATAATTCAATTTCTTGATGTTCATGGAAAATGTGCAGGAATTAAAAGTAATTTACAGAGAGAGAAGAACTTAAAGTTGGTAAAAATTCTCTGGTTATCTTACTAGTGACAACATACGAACATTTCAGGAAATTTTCACCCAGACTCTGATACATTCATATAAATATTTTAAAATTCAAAATTCACACCCTGTTTTATAATCTCCTTAGTAATACATCATGACCTACTTTTCTTATTATTACATTTGTACAAAATCATTTAAAGAATATTTCCCCATTTTTGTTACTGCATCTAATAGTGCTATCTCTAAACTGAGACATCTTCTACACCCTGTGGTGAGATGTAATCTACTATGAAAAATATCTCCCCATGTCATAAGTCAACATTATTATTATAGAAGACCTTGAATTTCCATTTCTCACTGGGTGTTCCAGGATCCCCAAGAGTGAACATGCTGTGAAATTGTTTCACACAGCAGGTACAGGAGGTAATCATGATGGAAAACTTCAGAAGGAAAACTCAGTAAATTTAATGAAGTTAATTTCTCAATGAGTATGATAAATGCCAAGTAAATTTGCCCAAATGCCTGATATTCCTCTAATATCTTGCACAGATATTGCCAGGGTAGTATACATAGAGATTACATGAAGAAATCTTAAAAAATTCCAGTTTACAATGCAAAAAATTCACTAAATGTTTGCACATTTTATAAAAACTGTCATTAAATCAGTTATAATATTATGTAAACTGCTTTAATTATCTAATGGTGCTTATATGTTGCAATATACCCAAGTTATAGAATGAGAAGATAATTTAATACAAAAATGATAAATTAGATATTATTATGCAGCATTTCATATGTATTATATCTTAAAATATTATGCATAATATTGCCAGAAATATATATTGTGATTTTTCATAACAAACATTTTGTTACTAGGATACATATGATCCTATTTTTCAGGATAACTGAATTCCCACCTTCTATGAGACAGAAGCTTTTCTTTCTCTCTCTTTCTCTCTCTCTCTTTCTTTTTCTTTCATGATGTGAGATTATTAGGACTTATAAGAAGATAAGCTATTGGTTCAAACAGAACAGAACTTCCTAAAGAGTTGCTTATATTTTCATAAGGTTTTATGTACTAACAAGGAACAGCTGGAATTAAAAATTTCAAATAAGAATGATACCAAAAGTAAAGAAATATCTACATAGCTACCTAACAAGATATATGCTGAATCTTTATAGTGACAATATTAAAACACATAAGAAAGAAATTAAAGCTAACTCAAGAGATCAAATCTGTGTTCACGAATTAGGAAAGTAATTTCATTAAAATATCACTGTCTATATTTATCTATAGATTTAATGTAAACCTAATCAAATCCATGAATGATGTTTAATATTATGGACAAATTTTTTAAAATTTTAAGTGGTGTGAATGTAAAAGAGATGAAGGAAGATGCATAATTTTGACAGTGTTATCTGTATTTATTTTAGTTTATTTTTCAATGAATATAGGATTCAAATATATGATTTGACAAGTAAAATTAATTTCACAAATAGAGCTTAATAAATAAATTTATTTGATAAACACATTTAATAAATAAAATCTCTTCTAATATCTCATTCATAAGCTGAGCATTACCAGCACCAGAAAAATGATCTCTGTCAAAAGTCACTCCTATAGGTGACTTATTTTATTTCTTTTCTGATCCTTTGACCCTCTTACCTATCCCACTATGCAGGATATTTACTACAACTTAAATTTTAAGTCTCCCTACCTAATAAAATTTCCAGCTGTGTTGTACTGTAAGAATCTTATATAGAACTTGGGTCTGTTTCCAGTCAGGGCATTTGTCCTAACACGACTTCAAGTCAGGTAACTGTGGGATGGTTAAGTTCAAGACTAAGGTCAACACAGACCTCTCCCGGCTCCAGCACTCGTCTCAACCCTGGCACCAGGTCTCATGTGGCAGGAGTGGGCTAAGGGTTTCCTCCCTACCTACTGGCGCCAGACACCAGACACGATCAGTGAGAGGTAAGACGCGGGAAGAGGGGCAGACGACGTCCTTTTCCATACTCACTTGGCCGCACTTCGGAGGCCCCCGTTCCTCTACAGCCTGTCAGACAGACATAAGGGTTGGGGTGCTTCCCTGTGAGTCCTCGGGGTACAGCGGCTGTCTAGAGAGTGCGCCATAACCGACTTGCTTCACATTTTTCTTGTTCCTTATTTTTCCCTAATATGCAAACTCATAACTAAGCAGTAAAATATGTTTTTTTCTTTAGATTCTATTTTTTTTTTACACAACTTCACTTTCATCAGTACATTAGCAGTACGTCTTTTAGTCCTTTTGAGGATTTGGTACATAAAACAGCTTGAATTTTAAAAATTGATAGTAATGATACATCTCTCTTTTCTTCCCTCTCCTCCTCTAGTTCCCTTTTCTCTCTTTTCATTCTTATTGATATTATTCATCTTAGTTCATGTTTATGACATACAGTATTTACATTCATTGAGCCTATTAGAACCTAGTACCTGGCATATCATCACCCTGCCTGATTCTCCACTCCTCCTCTCCACCCTTCATCCTTGGTCCCCTGGAACCCTTCCCACCTGCAAGAGATCTATCCCGGTGTATCCATCTAACCCTCTTTTACTTTTTTCTTGGATTATACCTTGTCTTACTCAAATGAGAGATACTGGATGATATTCAAGCTTGTGTGTATGATTTATTTCACCCAACATCATATTTTCCAGGTATATCCATTTTCCTACAAATACCTCAAATCTGTCCCTATATACAGCCCAGTAGTATTCCATTCCATGGAGATACCAATTTTGTTGATTTGATCATCTGTTGATGGGTATGGATTTGGTTGTGAATTGTGTTGTTATCAACATTGGCATGCATATACACACTGCAGTATGATGACTTAAACTTTTTAGGGAAGATTCCCTAGAAGGGCATAGCTGGGTCATATGGAATTTCCTTTCTTTTCTTTCTTTCTTTTTTTGAGACAGGGTCTCGCTTTGTAGTTCAGGCTGGCCCTGAGATCACTATGTAGCTCAGGCAAGCCTCGAACTCAGCAATCCTCCTGTCTCTGCCCCCTGAGTGCTGGGATTACAGGCGTGAGACATACCCGGCACTGTGGTATGTGGTACTGATTGCTGGAATTTCTAATTTAGTTCTTTGAGGAACCTCCATACTGATCTCCATAATGGCTGTACAAATTTACATTCACACCAACAGTATAGGAAGGTTCCTTTTTTTGCTACAGCCACGTCATTAGAGTGATGCAAATTAAAACAACCATAGGATTCTTGTTTGCTCCAGAAAGAAGGGCAATCATCAAGAAGTCAAACAAAAAGTAACAGATTCTATTTTCCTAGAACTTGGTTAAGATCATTTTCTGGGCTTGTTTTATAATTTTTAAAATTTCCTACATGAAGTACTAAGTAAATATGATAACATGAATGCATAGGCACACTTATTCTTGTTTGATGCTATTTACATAATATAAAATGTATGTATTTCTTGCCTACCAGGTTTCTTGGCCTATTAGGCAATCTTGTTTCTATGGTAACACTTTGAATAGAAATTGTAAAAATGAGGGCCGAGGATTTAGTTCAGTGGTTCTGGTGTCTGTCTGGCAAGCACAAGGTCCCAAGTTGGATCCCCAGTAACACAAACCACAGTGCTGGGTGTGGTGGCTCACATTAGAGGCAGGAGGATTGCCCGGAGTTCAAGGCTTGCTTAGGCTACACAGTGACTTCAGGGCCAGCCTGAACTAGAAATTGAGACTCTGTCTCAAAAAAAAAAAAGAAGAGAGAGAGAGAGAGAAATGATAAGAATACTTGAGTTATACCTAGTACTAAGAAACAATAGTTAATATGTTTTAGATTTACTCTAAGATTGTGAATGTATTTTTCACAGTTTGAGGAATTTACATGGAATTCATAGTTAAGATATTTTGTAATGAAAATATTATGAATTTCACTATATGCCTTTTTTATATAATATTTGTCACTAAAATTGGTTAACGTAGCCAGTTTTATTAACTGAATGTTGGGCATAGTGTTACTTTCATTTAGTATGATAAACAACAGACTATGAGGTAAAATTATCTGCATGTATTATTGCATGTGCTTTGTTTTCTTTCACATTTAGAAAAATACTTACCTGTAATTTTGCTTCCCGTATATGATTCTTATTAGCTCTTGATCAAGATCAGTCTAAATTTTACAATAAACAATGCAATGTTAATGGCCTATCTAACCTTTGAAATATTTTTCAGACTTTGGAAAATATTTGATGTATGAAATGAGACAAGCAAAACTCTTTACAAGTAAAATTCCTCACCAGATAGTTCTAAAATATATTCAAGAAACAAGTTATTTTTATTTCTGGTCCATAGTATTTATTAATCTATCTCAAATGGTTGTCAAATACTTAGAACAACACCCATAGCCTAAAAATTAAGGCAGAAAGTGAGTACCTTGAATTCGCTTTCAGTTAGCTTTTTCCATACTTAGCAAAATTACTACAAACCAAAAGCCTGGAAGTACCCAGTAACCTCATTTGTGGAGCCCTGAGATCCACACGGTGCCTATGAATGGTTTGAGTCCTTGTTAAACAGTTCTAAAATTATTAAGGTTTTTTCTTTCTCTGTGTGTCACATCTAGTTATGGTTTTACCTTATATATTTTGAGTTATCTGTATTTCCTAAATTTCAATGAAGCAGTGTTCATAATATCTGTTGGTTGGTTGCTTATTATCTACAACACTTCTAGTAATGCCTCTTCTTTCTCTTCTCACGTGATTACTCGAGTCTTCCTTCACAGCTTTCCTGCTCTGACATGTCAGAAGTATCTTTATTTAACTAAATATCTCAGAAAATTGATTAAATCCCTTTCAGTATAACCTACTTTACTAATACTTGTGATCTTTATGATATTCTCCACTCAGGGTTCTCCATATATCCTTCACTATTTTCCTAAAGTCTACATGACATTCAAGTTCATATTCATATTTTTATGTTCTGATATTCTTATTTAAGCATTTTAATACATTTAATTTTGTATATTACTTTTAACATTCAATTTAAATTATTTAATTTTCAAAGTTAGATCTTTTTTAAAATTGAATTATTTATTGGTATATTTCATACAGCTCACAATCACACTTAACAATGGGGAATTTGTACCAGTATATGACACAAGTTAATTCTCAATTTTACCCATATCCCAATCCCCCTGAGAGCCCCCCACCTACTATATACATGTGCTTTCTTTTTCTTTTCAAATCATATTTATTCTCTTTGGTATGAGAACCTATAGATGTAAATGAGTTCTAGAATATATGATAGTTTTTGTAAAATAGGAAATATCCAAAGGGAATTTTGTGTGGGAACGTAATGAGGGGAACAAATAAATATGATTTGGAAAGAAAATGAAAGAGCATGCATATAAGGGGTGGGGGGGTTGTGGGTGGGTAGAGATGTGGGTAAAAATGAGAATTAACTAGTGTCATATACTGGTACAAATTCCCCAATGTGTGTGTGATTGGGAGCTGTACATAAAATGTACCAATAAAGAATTCAATTATAATCATATTTATTCTTTCTCATTACTCTCCCCTACCATATTCCCTTTGAGTATTTCCCGTTTCACAAAATCTATCATACATTCTAGAACCATTTACATCTACAGGTTCTCATACCAGAGAAAAAATATGGTATTTACATATCTGTGATCTATTTATTTCACTTAGTGTGTCCTCAAGGTGTGTCCATTTGCACATAAATGAATGAAATTTGTCGTTCTTTGTGGCAGAGTAATACCCCATTTTATTAAGAAAAACCCCACATCTTCCTTATCCAGTCTTCAGTTAGTTAGATTTTTTCCTGCTTAGGTTGTGTGTGTGTGTGTGTGTGTATGTGTGTGTATTGCTTCTCCTTGCACTAATTTATTTATAAGTTACATACTTCTATTCCTTTAAGGTCTTTTGACTAGTTTAGCACATAAGTTTCGATATACTCCTGTCCCTTTTGGGCACATTATACATAAATAAATAAATAAATATATATATATATATATATGCCTTCATATATATACACACACACACATATATATATATATACACACACACATACACACACTCTCTAAATATATGCTCTTAATTGTCCCCCAATATTTACTATAGTTACTAGACAAATTTAGAACTATACATTATAAGCTTCTAATCTTACTCTGACATTGAAATCTTACCTATTTTGACTTTCTTTAGTATCCCCTCTGCTTAAAGTCTCTTTGTTACTTGCTCTTTATTCTGTTTTTCACTCTTCACCCCATGTGCAATTTTTGTCTGTAATATCAACATTTAGTGGTCATCACACAACCCTTGATCCTCAGTTTAAAAAAAATGCTAATTTCTCATAGATTGGCATCTACAGTCCAGATTTACTTTCTCATTCAATTTCTTTGCTTTTCCAGTCTTTTATTTTGTATCAGTGATTACATTCCTTGCGGAGGAGTTGGTACCTGTACATAACACACCTTCATTCTTTTGTCATTTCCTTTCTTCCCATTTCTCCCCACCCTTGTCTTTACTTCTTGGTTCTCTTCCCCTTTGGGAAAGATCTATCTTCCTATTTCTTACTCTCTGTCTTTTATTTTGCTCTTTATATTTTGGACTTCTCATTTAAGGAAGAATGTGTGAAATTTATGCTATTTGGCTGATTTATTGACTTAATGTTCTGGTCTCAAAGTGCATCACTTTTCCTACAAATGATTCAAACCCATCTATGTTTAGGGCACAGGAATACTCCACTAAGTAGGAGTACTACCTATTCTTTATCTGTCTATCTGTTGATAAATAGAGGGGCATTGGTCAGAGGTATGTATGAGGTGGACATGCAGAGGTAAGCATTTTTAGAGCCACAAACCTAAAACCTTGTGTAATACATGACTGGAGATGAAAAGATGGTTTACAAAGCCATAAGTCAAAGTAGGATCTGAGCACTTCATCTTAAGAAATGAACGTCCTGGCCCTTGACCTGCTGTGCTCAGATTTACCACTTAGATTGGCCCAAAGTCATCATGGTGTAGAACACTCTGACTTTCTCTGTCCTTCCCTGATCCCTAAATGAATTCATGCACAGATGTCCCATTTTGTCCTTTATCCTGGCTTCCTGATTCTATCAATAAAAAGCCACAGAATCTTCAGTTTGAGGTTATCTTTTTTTTTTTTAAACAGGGTCTCGCTTTGTAATTCAGGGGGCCTTGAGCTCACTATGCAGCCCAGGGAAGCCTTGAACTCCATAATCCTCCTGCCGCTGCCTCTGGAGTGCTGGGGTTACAGGTTTCAGCCACCACGCCTGGCGCTGTGGTATGCGGTACTGATTGCTCACAGTATTGTTGTATGTGGTTACTGGGGAACGAACCAGGGACCTTGCGTTTGCTAAGCAGGTGCAGGAACTACTGAGCTAAATCTCTGGCCCTTGAGATTGTCTTTTTGAGAGACTGTCACGCTGGTGGTTTCCATTCAGGGCAGTCACTCTGGTCTTCTCAGAGTTCAAACTGGACATTGACTCCAAGTAATCTCTCATCCTTTGTGCTGTGCCACCGTCGAGAACTAGGACAAAAAAGCCACAGGATGCTTCCGAGATTTAGGTATTATGAAAAGTGCTGCTGTGAATATGGGTGTATGCATGCATCACGGACACGTGAGGTCTTCACCTCTTCGGGAAGACTCCTAGCAGGAGAAGAGCCAGGCTGAATGGAATTTCTGTTTTTAGCTTTTTGAGTGATCTCCACATTGATTTCCATATTGATTGTCCTATTTTATATTCTCATCAACAGTGTAGAAGGGTTCCTAGGTTAACATCTTTTACCATTAGAGAAATTCAAATTAAAACAACGTTGAAATTCCATCTTACTCTGGGAAGAATGACTCTTATTGTTCTCTCAATGTAAATAACATGTATGTTGCTCAAGCTGAACCCCAAATTACTGTTTTTGATCTACATTATGTTTACGCTCCTAGAAAAGATGCATGGACTTAAGTTGCAATGTTTTTTTTCTCATCTTTTAGGGTCCCACTATGCTTAACCAGTTTACAGTCATGAAAAAGATACAGTGAATGCATTGAGTGAATGGATGAATGAATGAATGAATGAATGAATGGAACTGGAATCAGCTGATGTCACATTGTCCTTGGCTGATGAGAAGTTGGGATTCATTTAATGAGAAAACCTCAATTCCTTCTACAGCAAAATGGCATGCTTCCTATAGCGGATAGTCAGTGATTGATCCTGTTAGATTGAAACAGCACCTGTTTCTCTTTTAATGTATTTCAGAGCATGTCAAGCATGTTTGATAATTCAGACTGAATTGTTCTAAATTGGTTTGAGTCTACTGAAATAATAAATGAGGCAATTTTATCTTTGAAGACAATGGACTTTAATGAGAATATTTCTGTATCTGGCAATTTGCAGTCATAATTTATTTATAGCAGGGCGTATGATTCATCATTACAATTTCTTTCACATTTTGTAAGAAAAGTCATCTCTGTGAATACAAGTGTCTTATTCCAGCAGCTGCTCTTCACCAGATATTTTCTGCTATCCCTAAACTTAGCATTAGCAGTTCTCAGCTTACTTTGTCTTTGTTTACATTTGAAATATTCCTAACATATAAAAATATCATCATAAAAATTCAAGAAAGACATACACAAAGTTTGAACAGGGCCTGCTAGCATACTCTAGTGTGCTCTGATTTCAGGTGGGCATGTTAGTAGCAGAAATCTCTCTTCCCCATGGTGAAGGTCTATAAAAACAAACTGGATCACACTGGCTCCTTTCCCCATGAAGGTTCACTGTGCCCAGAGGGTTTCTTTGGCGTTTGCTTTATGAAGATTTACTCACTTCTAAAGATTCTGAAAAAACTATTTATTTTTATTGTATTTCCAAGGCATTGTAATTTCTAGCTACTGAAGAAAAAATAGGCAGGCATTACTGGAACATGAGAGCAGTATTTTTAACCAGTTTAACCCATGTGTTGCTTTCATTTTATCTGTGTTTATCTTGTGATGATCCACTATGGATCTGTAAGGCGGGTTCTGAAGCATGGGAACCGAAACTTAAAGGCTGGAACCAAGTAACAGTAGAAGCCCTATCTATGAAAGAACAAGCCAGAAGGAAAAGAGAGGTGCCTATATTGTTTTTAATTGCTCCAAAAATATTTAGTAAGTTATTATTAGGTATATTCCATTCATATTAATTCCAATATCAGTTTTCTGGGTTTTTTTTTTTTTTTAGATGGTCTCGCTTTGTAGTTCAGGCTGGCCTTGAGCTCACTATGTAGCCCAGGCAAGCCTCAAACTCAGCAATCCTCCTGCCTCTGCCTCCTGAGTGCTGGGATTACAGGCATGAGCCACCACGCCTGGCACTGTGGTATGTAGTACTGATTGCTGGTGGGCGTGAGTCACCACACCCAGCATTGTATGTGGTTACTGGGATCGAACTCAGGACCTTGTGCCTGCGAGGCAGGCACCAGAACAACTGAGCTGAATCTCCGGCCTCCCATATCAGTTGTTTTAAAACTTATTACTTACATTCATTTGATTTATATGGAAATGAATTCATATAAATGCTAAACAAAAACAAAAACTTATCTTCTCAAAAGATAAGTCAAGTAGTGGGAGAGTCTGTAGCACAGCACAAGGAGAAGGACATAGAAACTGATATTCAGAAGAGACTTTCCAAATTATTGATTTAGAGATTGAGATTTTAGTCTTACACTAAAACAAAGCACATGTTCATGCAAATATGACACAAAGCATTCATGGTTTAGTGTGGTTGTATTCATGTATGACATAAATAAATGATGAAGATATCTTCTCCTTTGAGACAGTGTTCTTCATGGCTGTGCAGCACAGCGGGGAAAGTATATTTAAAGAAAAATGTTCCCTAATGCAATATACTTCTTACTAATATTGGCAAATCAGTTAACTCCTTTGAATATCAATTTGCTCTTTTAAAAATAAACAGCAAAGCTTCATCCGTAACGCAAATAAGAGGATTACTTTTGGAAGGCATGTGGAAAGTATCTGACAAATAAAAGGCATTGATAATATTAGTTCAACCTCCCAATTATAATTATTTCATTTCCCTTTAGCAGATACTACATATTGCTTTCTTCAAGAGGTATCTGTAACATAATCTCATTCTTATTCTTCCAGATGGCCTGTCCAGGACTGACAAGTTTTATGTTGCTCTCACTCTAATACTGTGTTTCTTCAGTACAGGAATTATTCTGTAGTAGTAGTTGTTGTTGTTTTTAATCTTCATCCTTGGTTTTAATGATCCACTGACTTCTGAAAACCTGACTCCATAGTTATCCTCAATTTATTGGCTTTGCCTTTAAATATCTACTTTACATTGGATTCTAACTTCAGCCTGATGATAGCCTTTCACTCTTTCATCAGTTCCTTGATAAGATGCACCATTTGTGATTTTTCTTCCTTGGTAAAAGCATGAGGATCCTAGAATTTCTTAATATCTTCAACTTAATATATTATATATTCCTATGTATATTTGTAGGTTGGTATTCAGAACTGGCAAATTATGAAAATACTACATCATTGATGAAGTCCTGAGATTTTATTTGGAGGTGACAATTTTCCCAAATCATTTCATTCAAAATCAGATTATTTATAATGAAAAATCCATCAATGGGTGGGAATTGGAAGAACTGACAGTAAATGTTTCTATGGAAATAATGTTCTAGTTGTTCAGGTAAAATTCTAGTGGGCTTTTAAAACAAAATAAATATTACTGAATGTAAATTTTTTGTTGCCTTTCACTGAGAAAGTAGTTTAATTGGATTCCATAAGAAAAACGAACGTCTCTAGTTGAGAACAGGAAGTATGCCAGAAGACAGAATAAAATGTGAGCATGACCTTATGAATCAAATGAAAAATTTCTATTGCATTCACTAGAGGAAAGACATCTTGCCTCTGGCTGAATTTTCTTCTGAGAACAGTTTGCTTAAAGTTGTAATTCTTGGAGATAATCTCTTTGATGCATTTTATTGGTCATGGATTACTTCCATAAATTATTAAATTTTCAGCTCAAGAATCATCAAATAAAGGCAAAAAATAGACATTGCCACATCACTCTTTCTGAAGTAAAATTAGAGATGGTATAAAAACGTCTTAAGAAGTAAGTGTACTTGATATTGAAGCAAATGATAGTGTTTGCTTTGTGAACTGTTGACAGAGCTGGTTATATTAAAATATATTTGCATGTGGACATCAAGTTTCAAGAATATTGCTTCTTGAAGATGGGTATTCCTTCCTCATTACGTGTTTTTGGCACCCTGGCAGATCTGTTGACCTTATGTGTTTGAGTTTATTTGTGGGCCGTCTGTTCCATTCCCTTGTTTTGTGGCCATTTTTATGTCCACACGTACTGTTGTAAGTTATACAGCTTATCATGTATTTTGAAATCAGGAAATATGATGCTTCCAGATTTGTTCTTCTTTTTTGTGATTGCTTTGGATGACCAAAGTTGTTTGTGGGTCCGTATAGATTTTGTGAGTTTTCTTACTTCTGTAAAAAAATGCCAGAGGAATTTTTATAAGGGTTATATTAAATTTACAGATAGTTTTAAATAGCATAGACAATTAAACAGTATTATTTCTTCAGGTACATGAATACTATAACTTATTTTTTTTTAATTTTTTCCCAAAGTTTTAAAATGTTTATTATGAAAAATTTCACCTCCTTGAATGAGTTTATTTCCTAATATTTTATTCTTTCTCATATTTCTATCAAAAGAGTTGTTTGTTTTATTTTCAGAAAGTTCTTTATTGGCTTATAGAAATGTAAAGTATTTTTATATTATATGCTAAAACACATTAAATGTACTAGTCTTAATTTTTATCTTGGTGAAGTCTTTAGAGTTCCCAACATAAAATTATGCCATCTGAAACAAGAAAAAGGTATTTACTATTTCCTTTCTGATTTAGGTTTTATCTTTCATTTTGATCATAATTGAATTGATTATGACTTCTAGTGTAATGTTGAATAGAGGTAATGAGAGTGAGCCTCTGTGATAATCAATCTTGACTGTCAACATGAGGTACCTAGAAGGTCAGCAAAGCCCACTTCTGACTATGTCTAAGCAGCCATGGGCTCATGACCTTGGACAGTATATCTGGCCCCGATCCCTGCTTCTCAGTCCTCTCCCTCTCCCTGCTTCCTGGCTGCCATGTGAGCAGCTTTTGCCACCACACCCTTCCACCTTACTGCTTCTGTTTGGAGGTCAGCTGACCATGAACAGGTCACTCTAAACTATGAGCCAAAGTATTTTGTTCTTCAAGTTTTGTACATCAAATATTTACTCTACACACACACACACACACACACACACACACACACACACACACACACACACACACACAAGCTGACCAATATAGAATCCTCTCCATATTTCTGGTCTTAAAGGAAAAGTTTTCAGTTTTTACCATTATGTACATTGTGGGATTCTCCCGTATGGGCTGTTTCACAGTGGTGGTGAACCGATGGGACACACATCTATTTTTTAGATGAAGATATTAATGCTTGAGTTGTTTTTTCTAAGCTGAAGCCTCAGTATTCAGGTTTAATTGCAGTGTTGGGAACTTGCGATAAATAAGTGAGTGTAGGGATGGAGTTTGGTCACTTTTCTCCAAAAGGTTTGGTATAATTGGCTCATCAGAAAATTTTTCTTAGTATTGGAGATCAGATTGAGGACCTTGGTCTTGCCAAGCAGTGTGGTGCCACTGAGCTAAATCCCTGGCCTGATAATTTTTTAAAATTTAAGTTCAACTCATCATGGTGATGAGTTGAATTTTGTCAGTGCTGTCTTTCCTCTATCTGTTGAGATGATTTTATATTTTTGTCAATTCTGCCCAAATGGTACACCACATTAATGATATGGATATGTTAGATGATATTTGTATACTAGGGACAAATCTGGCTTTTTATGTGTTCAAGATATAGTGTTGAGAACACTGGATATCCAAATGTAAAATACTAAATTACACCGTTAATTATACCACACACAAAAATCGTCTTAAAACTTCTACCACTCCTTTTAAAAAAATGTTAAAATCTGAAAGACAACTTTCATCATTGTGTGCTGTTGAGTGTTAGAAGACTACCCATTAATGATGTTCCAGTTTCAGAGGCAAACTAAGTCTTTGACTAAGATATGGATAACACATTTTCTAACAGGGGTGTGGAGGTTTACCTTCAAGACATTATACTACAGTGGCAAATAATACGCTTTTCTTGGTTGTTAAGAGCCTAATCTTATCAGTATGAAATTATTTCATAGCTTTGATTCTTTTTAGTTCTTTATAGTCCAATGATTAATTTTTCTCCCAAGGAGAGTTGAAGTACATGTGAGAATTACACAGTAGTGGAGGTGCCGATGCAGCTCAGTAACTGAGCACTTAGTGGGTGTGAGGGCCTAGCTTCAGACCTTAATACTACCTCACGAAATACCTGCATATTGGTGGGAATTTATTGTAATGAATAAATAAAACAAAGACACATATGGACTTAAATATCTGTTTCCATGTATACTTCAACTCTCTTAGCTTTAGTCCATGATAGTTAGTACTTGATAATAATTAGCAGTGCCACTGCTGTCATTTATTATTGCCTTTTTGGGGAACATATATCATCATTTCTTGTCCCTGATTGTACTAGAGTATTAGTGTATTTTTTCAGTTGCATTACTAGCAATTTCAATCTTTGACAAATGGAAAATATTAAAAATAAGATTTGGGTAAGTTTGGAATTGATAGCACAATTCTTGGTCAGAACATTTAATGGTCTTATGATGTTCATCTTTCCCTGTGCGTTGTAAAGTTAACATTTGTGTATAGGAGACTGGTATGAGTTGTGCTGAACACACAACATGCATCAGAGTTTGTAAAGCGTCTGTATTTTTGAACGTCCAACTACTGTGATTGCCACAATTTGTACTAGAAATCAAAGAAAAGGCATTATTGATCAAAAATTATCTTACCACAATCTTACTATAATAATCAAAATTAACCCCTCAATAGAACACTAAATTGTTCATCTCAGCCTCCTTACCACACTTACAACAAAGTCGATTCAAAATGAGTCAGAAGAAACCTCAGTCATTTTCTCAAACAAAATTTTTCATTCAAACAATTATTTAATACATGAATCTGTAATTATGTCACTTTAATGTATTTATCTATTCTCCTCTAACATTGCCATGGATAACTGAGAAACGCCAATAAAATGAAATTAGAATTTGAGTAAAAAGAGTTTGGAGGCAGCGGAGTCCACCAGACTGGAACAAAAAAAAAACAGATGACTCTGGCATTGAACTTTGCTGCCATAGGGATGAAAACAGATGGAAATGGTTAGTGTAAGAAAGAATAATCTTTTTTCACCTTTCAGGTAAACAATGAATTCTTAGAACGTTTGGCTTTCAGATGAGAGCAGAGAAATATTCATTAATTCTTAGTGAAGCCCTACTATGTGTCAGACAACAGAATAAATATCAAGGTTATTGTGGTATGTAATATGGCCATAACCTTATAGATTCATAATCTAGAAACACAGAGACTAATATATATTCACATTATGTAATATCTTGACATCAATGCCCTTATAATTTACTTTGAGATAAGAACATTGAATTAGACTTCAAAGCATAAGAATAAAATAGAAGAGGGGCCGGAGGGTTAGCTCAGTGGTTCCGGCGCCTGCCTCGCAAGCGCAAGGTCCTGAGTTGATCCCCAGTAACCACATATAATGCTGGGCGTGGAGACACGCCCACCAACAATCAACACCGCATACCACAGTGCCGGGCGTGGTGGCTCACGCCTGTCATCCCAGCACTCAGGAGGCAGAGACAGGAGGATTGCTGAGTTCGCAGCGGCTTGCCTGGGCACCACAGTGAGCTCAGGGCCATCCTGAACAACAAAGCGAGACCCTGTCTCAAAAAGCAAAAAAAAAAAAAAAAAAAAAAAGAATAAAATAGAAGAAAGAAGTAATATTTTTTTCTAAATAGGAACACAGGAATATTTGTGGGAAAGATAAATTTTATAGGAATTGCATCTATAATATTTTAAATAAGCTTTAAATCTGCCTTATAGTAATTTCTTCATTTCATAAGAAGGATTTGTAAAAAAAAAAAGATTTGAAGACAGGATTTAAGAAAAATCTGTAAAATATCACTTCATCTATAAATATCCCATCTAATTGGTGACCATATGTATTTATATTTATCTGAATGAATTTCTCAACATTGTTTTAGCACAACAATAATGATAAACACTGGTAGAGGTTAATGGAGATAATTGCCCACTTCTGCTACTGCTGCTGACAGATAAATCTGTAAACAAATGATTGCAGCCAAAAGCACAATCACTTTGCCCCAGGAAACTTTAAAGGCTTAAGCAAAGTCATTTTGCTTAAGTCATTTTTAAGAATTACCATTACTAATGAATACTTGTAATCATAATCTATTTGAGATATTTTAATTTTCATCTCTAAACATAACACTGTGTGTGCTAAGCTCTGATTCATTTGTCAAATATTATGTCCTTTAATTCACACAGAATCCTATATTTTCCCAGTCCATTCAGTCTGCTTGAAGAAAACATCATGGATGTGCTGTTATCCATGACAGACATGTGTTTCTCAAAGCACTAGAAGCTGAGAGGTTCAAAATGATGCCGGTGGATTTGGTGTCGGATTGGACACTCTTGTGTGACACAGGGTTCAAGGCAGTTCTCTGCAGCTTCTTTGACAAAGGAATAAATCACATGATTAGGGATCTTACCTTCGTGATCCACTTACTTTTCAAAGGCCCCACCTGTGAATATCATCTGCTTGAGGGTAAGATTTCCTTACATGTATTATAGGGAAACACGATCAAACCTTAGCCCATATGATTGATGCAGTAATTTCCCCTTACTTTGTAAACTGGACTAGTGAAAACCTAGTCTGGTTAACAAGAAGCAAGATAGAGACACAGTCATTGTGATACAGTCTGTTCCCCAATGCTACCTGCCCCAAATCCACATTAAGAAGATTTGTTAATCTAGTTTTATTATTGTTTTAAGAAAACTATTACTTCTGAGCATTTTTGTGACACAATTTTTGATAATTGGAGATGCCATGCATTTGGTCTATTTTAGTGTTAGGGCAGAAAAAATCACCAGCAATTTCTTTTCCAGTTAATTATAAAGTATTTTTGGAATGGTACCTTAATATTTTTACAAAGAAACCTACTAATTATTTTATGTGTACTGTTCATTGACATTAAATACATTCACATTGTTGAGGATTTGAATTGTTTTACTGCTCTGAGCATTGGTATAAAAATCCCTTCCTTGGGCCGAAGGGTTAGCTCAGTGGTTCCGGCGCCTGCCTCGCAAGCGGGAGGACCTGAGTTCGATCCCCGGTAACCACATATAATGCTGGGTGTGGAGACACGCCCACCAACAATCAACACCGCATACCACAATGCCGGACGTGGTGGCTCACGCCTGTAATCCCAGCACTCGGGAGGCAGAGACAGGAGGATTGCTGAGTTCGCGGCGGCTTGCTTGGGCACCATAGTGAGCTCAGGGCCAGCCTGAATTACAAGGCGAGACCCTGTCTCAAAAAGCAAAAAAAAAAAAAAATCCCTTCCTTGTTATGGCTTTCAGTGTGGGGGGGTCATATAGATACACCCGTAAGTGAAATTACTAAATCATATGGTAATTCAATGTTTAATTTCTAGAGGAACCGATCTTTGCACAGAGACAGTACCACTTTACCTTCTCACTCTATGGTTTGTATTTAGATGCTTCCCCAGAGCCTCATGAAGATGAAGTGGGACTTCCTGAGGTAGCTGAATCTGGAATGTGTGACGCTGAGGTTAAGGGCTCGTGACTACTAGACCATTACACATGAGTCACTGGTCTGGCACCAACCTAACCCCGTAGTCTGAACAACATAAAAGGGGCAGAAAGATGCTGCTAAATGCTCTTGTTGCTTTCAACTTCTGCTGCCATAAGTTAAAGTCTCTGTCTCTTGTTACCCTTGCTGTCTTGTGTGTGCTGTGCTGTTTCCCATTGGCAACGTTTGTTTGCTAACGCAGCCTCACAGCCGGCTGCCTACGGGCTGAAATCTCTAGGAATTCTAAACCAAATCAACCTTCCCTTTTAATGCTGGGTATCAGGTATTTTGTCTCAGCAATGAGAGGAAGGTAACTAACACACCCATCAACAGTACATACATTTTCTGGTGTTTACCCATTCTCTATTTTCTCTTTCTCATTCCCACCCCCCAACCTCCCTTCCTTAATTCCTTTCCTCCTTTCCTTCCTTTTCTTTTGGATAACAGTTAAAAGATCTCTTTTTCCTATATTGTGCTGTACTTCATAATCGCAAGAGCCTATTAAGGTCATACAAATGTTTATAGAGAACCTGTCCTCCTTACTGTCTCAAGACTATGTTGATGAAGATCACGACCTCCTCCTCTTTGAGTCTCTGATCTCGGTTCAGCCCAGGACAATAGAGTTATGGGGAGAGGTAGGAAGGGCATGGCATGGAATCCTAGAGCATGAGAAAGTTGGTCTTAGAGGTATAAGTAATTCTTCCTAAAGTAAGCAAGTTAGTAGAAAGGAAGTGATTACATTCATGAGGAAAACCTAATCATTTAGTACCTAGATAATTCCTCTCTCCACTGGAATGACTCAGCTACTATCTAGATTTATGTTTTAAGTTATCACAGATAAACATAGTTTTTTGTTTCATTCCAAAGCACTAACATCGACTTATGTGCAGAAGATGTTTACAAAATGCACTCCCCCCACACACATAGACAGATGAAAGGCATAAATCAGCAGAGTTGAGACAAAGTGACGTAGGACCCAAGGGAAAAAAAAATGTTTTGAGCGGGGATAGTCAATATAAGATTTTTCTGAGAAGAAAAGACTTAGAATTGCCCTAAGGATTTAATGCAAATGTGTTACGAAATTTTTATTTCCAGTATTTTTCTTTTGTTAAAAAGCTGCTTCGGGAACATTAACAAGTTTCATAATCAGTACAAATGTAAAAAGTGTCATAGATAGGAAAATTGATAAACAATTTGAATGCTTGTTTATGAGAAGCTACGATATTAACACTGCTGGTGGTATTCAGTCCCCACGCATAAGTTTAAGGCTTATGTGGGGCTAATTGGTGGTTCCTGTCGTTTCCCACAGAAGCCTCCGTGTGGATGCCGGTTGCGCAGACAGGCCTGCGGAGGCCGCCGCTGAGGGCCCTGAGGACGGTGAGCTCAGTGTGTTCACGCGCTGCGGAGCTGAGCACACTGCGCTGCGGCGCTTAAGGCTCAGCCGGCCGCGGCCACCAGCCGGTGGGGCGCTGTCTCGCGCTTCTTCAGGGCCTGAGACGTCACAAAGCTTTCTCCCTCTACTTTATATGCTCCCTCTTCCCTACATTTTATGTGACACAAATAACTGAATTTCGTCCGCTTTAGGAAGCTTTTCCTGATGTTATGGACTGAGAGACCTATAGTCTCCTAGAGCCAGTGCGTTAGAGAATCAGACCCAATAGGTTCCAGAGCAGGACATGAACTCTAAAAAGCAGACACGTACCCTTCATTTTATCCCAGCCTCCTGCTCAGTAGGATATTCCACACCCTAGTGACTCTTGAAAATAAAGGTTTTGTTGATGTCGCATCACTGCTACAAGCACCTGCTGACATCGTTCCCAGGGACTCTGACGTACTCATTCGCACAGGCCTGGGTGGTCTGGACCAAGTAACTTGCCTGTCAAAAACAAAACAAGGCCAATAAACAGGATTATCTCTACAATATTCATTTTGAGAGCACTTTGAATGACAGTGCGCCGACGAAGTACGCTCTCACACGCAGGTTCTCCCGAGGAACACGGCCACCCTCTGTCCTTGGTCTGCGAGGAGCGGAGGGTCTCAGCCTTTAGGACCCAGAGCACCGGATGCCAGTTAGCACTGCTGTAAACGGTCCTGGGAGACGGTCGCCCCTGTTCCACCTACAGAGGACCAAGCGGAGGTGACTCCTTGACTGGAGCTCTGTGACAAACTCCTGGTCCGAGGACCTCCAGATCATAAATGCTTTAATTTTCTGCCACTAAATCTTAGTGTATTTATTATACAACTAGGCTAATTTATACTGTCATTAAGGCAATTGATTATTTGATTACACAACAATAATCACGCACTTTCATTTTTATATGCAAAAGTTAGAAAGTGAAATTTTCCAGAAATGTGGAAACTGCAGGAATATTAAGCTATAGAAAAAGAGGGATCATTTTTTCTTGTGGAATAGAGTTATACCCCAATATTTTACTCTGGCTTGATGTATAACAGATCTTTATAGACTAGGCAGGTGAAGTAGTAATCATTGATGTCTCAGAGATAGAAGCTGAGAAATTAAAAATGGAGTCAGTAAAAGATTTAGTGTTTAGGGACCGGAGGGTTAGCTCAGTGGCTCCGGCGCCTGCCTCGCAAGTGCAAGGTCCTGAGTTCGATCCCGGTACCCACATACAATGCTGGGCGTGGTGACTCACGCCCACCAGCAATCAATACCACATACCACAGTGCTGGGCTTGGTGGCTCACGCCTGTAATCCCAGCACTCAGGAGGCAGAGACAGGAGGATTGCTGAGTTCCAGGCTTGCCTGGACTACATAGTGAGCTCAGAGCCAGCCTGAACTGCAAAGCAAGACTCTGTCTCAAAAGGAAAAAATTAAAAAAAAAAAAAAAAAAGATTTAGTGTCTGAGAAAGACCGATTTTTCTGGCTATAGAATGCCATATTCCTGCTCACATGGTGTGAGTGGGGAGAAATCTCTCTGGGGTCCCTTTTATAAGGGTATTTATTCAATTCATGCAAGTTCTCCTCTTACAACCCTATGAACTCTCAAAAACTTTCCTCCTGATGCCATCGCATTAAGAATAATGACTTAACATACCATAAATTTTATGTGATACACAAGCCTACAGTCTGTAGGACTAAACATTTACACTTTTTGAACTGAAAATTCATTAGAGATATGCTATTAGAGTAACCATGAATTTTGTCCTAAGTATAATAGAAATTCCAATATTTAGATAGATTGTGATCCAATCTAACTCCTAATTTCTCACAGGAGTGCTTGACTAGGAATAAATAAGTTTTGCACTTATTAAGAATCTCTGTTAGATATTTACCCCAGTAAGGATATGATTAGTTAGTTTGGGATAGCATAACTTCAAAATAAATTAAAGTAAAATGAAGTGAAATAGTAAGACTAAAAATTCAGATTCCAAATTTACTTTCTACTTTTTGTTTGTTTGTTTTAGACAGGGTCTTGCTTTGTAGTTCAGGCTGGCCCTGAGCTCATTAGGTAACCCAGGTCCTGAGTTTGATCCCTGGTAACCACATACAATGCTGGGCATGGAGACTCACGCCCACTGGCAATCAATACCACATACCACAGTGCCTGGTGTGGTGGCTCACACCTGTCATCCCAGCACTCGGGAGGCAGAGACAGGAGGATTGCTGAGTTTGAGGCTTGCCTGGGCTACATAGTGAGCTGAGGGCCACCCTGAACTACAAATTGAGACCCTGTCTCAAAGAAAAAAAAAAACCACTAATTTCAATTTTTCAAATGTTTTGTTCCTTTTTGTATTACCTTTCAAGAATCCACATATATTTAAATGTATGTAAATATACATATTTATTAATTCAGTTTTAGTTTCAGACAATACCCTTTCTGCAATCATGTAAAAACATGTGAATTTTGTATGTTGTACAAGACTAAGAGCAAAGCTGTATTACTTTCTTGGAGAAGGCTGCTCAGAATTCTATGTACCCAAAATAAATATGGTTAAAAGTATTTCAATTATTTCCACATTTTGAAACTTAACACTGCACAAATATCCTTGAACTAATTGTATTCCACAATAGCAGCATTTCTATAATAAGCAATTCCAATATGTTTTCTCATTAACAAGTATAGAAAAGAAACCGAGGCATGTTTTGATGCATACATTGTTCCAGCATCAATAAAATTCTATGTATGAGACAGAAGTCTTCAGTATAGTGGTCAAATTTGAAATATTTTCTTAGAGTTACTTGTTAAGTGAGATATAAGATTTTGAATAGTTCTGAGTTCCACTTCAACTACTATAACAAATTTCTGCAGGTCTGTGACTCCCAAAATTAGATTCTTTCTGCTCTGCTGTGCCTCTAGGCATCAATTATAATGACTTGTAAGAAAGTCTTTAGTAATGTATGTTTACATATGAAACTTACCTATAAATCATTAACTGTGTTTCTGCGCAGCTAACATTACTGTCTGAGATTATGCTTGTTTTGGAGCTGAGCAAATAAAGACTGAACAATCAGACATGATTGTATGGATGGAGACAAAATTAGTTCTGGAGGAAATTACCCTATTGGTTGAGATACAGCTGGAATGCAGCTTTGAGATGCAGCTTTTATCATATTTCCTTGGTACATTGTAGAGAGATAGAAAGAACAAAGCTTGAAATAGAAGCAAATAGATCCCTTTAAAATGGAGAAGCCAGAATTGGACATGGTAAATGATGATGGGTTATCAGCAAACCCATTTCCTGAGAAATGTGCTGGAACACAGAAATGTTCAGTGAGCTACAGTATACTTGCTGAAGTAGGACATATACTAAGAAGTGAGAATAACTACAGAAGGTCAACAATGTGACAAAAACACCACCGAGTTTGCTATATTTACCTATCTATAGAAATACATTCTGTTTTCCCAAGAATCCCTTGAAGTAGAAATAAATTATTTCCATTTTACAGGTGAGTCAAGTAAAGTCCATAAATCTCCCGCAAATCACAAAATTATCACCATCAAATCTAATTAAATTATATAACTACATGAATTCTTAGATTTGAGAGCTGGATGAGTGAGATTTAATTGGGGTAGTTAGGGCAGGGTTTGAAATTTAAAATGCAGGATTGAGATGAACAGACTGGAAATAAAGCACCCCAGTATGTATGTATGTATGTATGCATTCACTTATGTGATTTATTAAGAAGAAGAATGTGTGTGGGTCACTTAGGGAGAATCAGAGAGTCTGTATCCACTGGATGATCAGTGTTCCTTTCTCCTCACATGAGCTGTTTTTGAACATTTGCTTTTGAATTAATGGAAGAGATGAACATTAAAGAAGAAAAGGAGATATGGGTAAAAATGAGAATTAACTTGTGGTATATACTGGTACAAATTTCCCAATGTTATATGTGATTTTGAGATGTATATAAATTGTACCAATAAAGAATTCAATAAAAAAAAAGAAGAAAAGGATTCAATAAACTACTGATTTTCTAATCAAATCACTTTCTTCTTACTTATTGCATACAATGGTTTATATTTTGTTTTGTTCTTATTTTTTCCCAAAACGTATCTGGATTTTTTATTTCTCTTATCCTGCGAGTGAATTTTGCTTCCTGTAATCCTTTCTACCAGTGATACTTTAAATTTTTAACAGCATTCCCCCTTTCAAATTCCACTTTCTCATTGGCCTATAAACTCTAATTAAATCTTTAAATATTTTTGGGCTGGAGGGTTAGCTCAGTGGTTCCGGCACCTGCCTCACAAGCGCAAGGTCCTGAGTTCGATCCCTGGTAACCACATATAATGCTGGGTGTGGAGACTCACGCCCACCAGCAATCAATACCACATACCACAGTGCCGGGCGTGGTGGCTCACGCCTGTCATCCAGCACTTGGGAGGCAGAGGCAGGAGGATTGCTGAGTTCGAGGCTTGCCTGGGCCACATAGTGAGCTCAGAGCCAGCCTGAACTACAAAGTGAGACCCTGTCTCAAAGAAAAAAAAAAAATCTTTAAATATTTTCATTGTTAAGGGCAAATGCAATAAGGTGGGGAAAAGATCAAGAAAGTAAATACTTGTCTGTTTTCTTTCTGTTTTACTTTTCTGTTTAAAAAATTTCAAAGAGCATTTCTTTCTTTTTTCTTTTTTTAGCTTATTTCTTGTGAGCTGCAGTTGGCAAGCACTGCCTCGTAAGATTAATTAAGCAAAGCCAAGATCATTAATTATGAGTAACTTCCACTCATTTTCATCTGTAGTGCTGTATTCACGGTCATGTTTTTGCATGAAACTAAAGAAAACAGTAAGGTACAGGGAGACATTCGTCAGCAAAACACTTGTGACACACTTTGACCTGTGTAACGCAGGATTCTATGATGCTAGCATAGAAATGAAATAAATGAATTTCTGTACTGGGAAATAGTTACCATAATTCTTTGTCTTTTAGCTGATTTTTTTTTTTTTTACCTTTTTACATTGAATCCTGGAATAAGTAATATTTTAAAATTCTTTTTTGTGAGGTAGTTTCCTATTCCAATGTTTCACATGTATTAAAGTAAAAAGAAGAAAAGCTCTTTCAGAACTTAAAATCACATCTACCAGTTTTACTTTTACTTCTCCACAGTGTCAGTTTAAAGAACATTAATTTTAATGAATATAATTGTAGCTGTTGACAATAAAATAAAGTTTGTATGCGCTTCTTGAAATAAGAGGCCCATTTTGATATAGTTATTTAAATTAACTCATTTGAAAGGACCCAATATTAAACTGTGACAAAAATATGGATGGTAATAAATTCAAAATCCAGTATAAAATTTAAGCCTTTTAAAGCATAATTTCAATACCTTGACTTAATTGGTCCTTCCTCCTCCAGAAATGTATATACATTTAATTTTGTGGTAGTTTTGATACACAGAACATTTTATAGAGCAGTATTTGGTTCTATGAACATGAGCATTTCAGTAAATAGTTGCATCTCAGGAAACTGTTCACTGTTAAGTCTGATTATTGCTAAGGGGAAAAAAATAACTTCAGAAAACACGAAGTAGCGGCTATTCTGGTCACTCTCCATGGGCGGCTGCACTGTGGGGAATTTTCACGTACTGTCTTTCCCGGGGATGAGGTCTGACAGGGCCGCGGCTGGGTCACTGCCAGGGCTGCTTCAGGCCGGGCAGACCTCACCCTGGAGAGGCGCCAGCAGGCAGGGCTCCCCGGGATGGCCCCTCACCCCCCTTTTCTCCTTCTCTCTCCATCTGACCAAACATTTTCTCTCTCCCCTCCCCGTGTAACCCTGACTCTTCCATGGAGGCGGAGGGAGTCAGAGTGAGTACCTCAAGAGTAATGAGTGAAAGCTGCGTGGCATTTTAAACCTGTTTTCTGCGATTTTGAATTGATTTTTAAAAGGTGATTTTATTGGTACATTTCATACGTAACAGTATGATCGCATTTAACATTGAGAACTTGGACCTGTACATGACACATCTTTATTCGTATTTATCCTGCCCCTGCCCTCCTTACAACACTGCTCCTGTATACATAAGCTTTCCTTTTTTTCTATCTAGTTTTTTCTTTCTCTTTTTTTACTTTTAATGGATTTTTTAGAGTTACAGTCTCATTTCCACCACACTGTGGACTCCCTCTTTCTCCATCTCTCTATATGTGTCTCTCTGACTTCTCTTTTTTATACCTTCTTTCTTTCTTTCTTTCTTTCTTTCTTTCTTTCTTTCTTTCTTTCTTTCTTTCTTTCTTTCTTTCTTTCTTTCTTTCTTTCTCTTTCTTTCTTTCTTTCTTTCTTTCTTTCTTTCTTTCTTTCTTTCTTTCTTTCTTTCTTTCTTTCTTTCCTTCCTTTCTCTTCCTTCCTTCCTTCCTTCCTTCCTTCCTTCCTTCCTTCCTTCCTTCCTTCCTTCCTTCCTTCCTTCCTTCCTTCCTTCCTTCCTTTCTTTCCTTCCTTCCTTCCTTCCTTCCTTCTTTTATTCTTTCTTTTATTTTCTCATATTGGGGCTTGAATCCAGGGCCTTTTTACTGAGTGGAATCCCCAACCCTTTTTACTTTTTCATTTTGAGATAGGGTCTCACTGAGTTGCTGTGCTGTCCATGCTGGCTTCAAACTTGTGATACTTCTGCCTCAGCCTCTCAGATGTCTAGGGCTACAGGTATGCACCATTTTTGTGCCAATTTTAAAGAAATGATCAGTCCAAATTCAAGGAAAAGAGACATTCATTTTTCCTCCTAGAAAGAAAAATAAAATTTGAAAACCCATTATGTACAAATGTATACAACCCATATATGCACAGATGTATAAAACCCATTTACATCTTGTATGCAATTTTTTTCTGGTTTATAAGTTCTTCCATTTTAATAAAAATTTTACATTTTATACAAGTCTAGTTTAAATGTTACCTCCCCCAGGTAAGACAGAAGCATTTTTTTCCTCAGGATTTATTGGTCTCCATGTAACTTGAGAAGAAAGCGGCACGCTCACAGGCAAAGAGTGACAACCAACGTCCTTAATGCCACTGCAGGCTGGTAGCGTCCAAAACAGTGAAGTCTGTCCACGTCTACATCTGTCCAGAGCATCTGTAAACCTCATGCTTGCCCTGTGTGTCCGTGGGCCTGCCACCGGACACGAATTCTCTACTTCAGTCCACCCGGTAGGCCTTTCCTCTGGGATCTGTCAGGGTAATTACAGCCCAACAGGAAATGCAGATGCCGAAGGTCATTTTTGCTAGAGTCCACGGGCCCGGGATGCTTCCGACTGCATGAGCCTCCGCGCCACCAAGTACACGGGAGCGCCCCCTGCTGTCGGCCCAACCCAGACAGCCGGCAACAGCTCCCGCAGTTTTGAAATAACTGGGTTTGTGCTGGAGAGGTCCTCACTTCAGATTTGTGGGCGCAAGCTGGCAGGCGGGGCGACTTCAGGAGACGCAGAGACCCTGAAGGGATCTGTATATTGGAAGGGCTGTGTCCACGTCTAACCCATATTTTAGGTCTCCGCCCAGCTGTAAAAGCCTTATGTTTTTTCCTTATGTTCCTAAATGTCTAATATTTATTTTGTTTGTTAAAAAGTATCCATTTTCATATAGTAATGACTTAACTTTGAGTTACTAAAAACCAGTGACTCATTATATTTCATCAGTTGTAGCTGTCAAATGCTGACTGAAAACACTTCCTTCTTCTGTAGGGCAAGATTTCCACAGAAAATATAGGAAGAGAAATTAAATGTGACATTGAGCTAATTGATATAATCGGTTGGTAGGATCACTGAGTTCTAATGTTTGTTTAAGAAAAGTATTTTCGGGTTTAATATATACTAACCACATGCATCTACTATCAAAGATGGAAGACGAAATTAAAACCATACTGAAAGTACATTAGTTAGTTCTGTAAAAGCTATATAAATATCACGCTAAGATTAAACTTTAAACATCAATTATATTATTAAACTAAAAAATTAAAGTCTTCCAAACAAATTAAGTACATTTGTATTTTAAATAAACTAATAGAAAAAAAGGAAGCACCATCCAAAAAATGTTGAAAACATTTGTAAAGGTCATTTGGAAATGATGAATAAACCTATTTGCTGAATATGTAGACTTATTAATAGTCAATTAATTATTAAAGTAATTTTCCCATAAAATTGACAAAGTCAAACTGTAATCTCAACCTACAGCTCCCAAACATATGGGAAATTTTTACTGGTTAGTGAAGATAACAGATTTCTTCACAAACAAAAGTAAAATATGAAATCTGCACACACACACAAAAACCAAGAAATTTCCTGCTAGGAAATAGTAAAGGAGATGGTTTAATGATATACAGATAAATATAAGTAAATACCAAAATCATTAACAAAACAGGAGCTCAGATAAGAGAAATGTGGGCAATTAATCTAGATTGATTTCAAGTAAATCTAGGTTGACATTTAATAGAGAGTAGACTTGGGGTGGTTGGGCTGAAGAGGCTAAAACAATCATGGTAATAAAACCGACACACTATCCCTGTGCCCTTAACTTACTCTCAAAATTCATTTACCCCATCTTTTCTCTTTTTGTCTGGGAAGCCAGTTCACTGACCGTAAGTGCTCAAACCCCGAGTGTAGAAGTGATTTCTCGTTACTTTTTGTTTCCTCTCTTTCCCCTTGATAAGTTTCCCCAAGACAGAAGCAGTCTCTTCCTTGATACCCTCTCCTGCACGCAGTGGGATAAACGCGTCCCGATTAATACGGACAGGCCAGGGAGGGGTTTTCCAGCCGACCCAGCCTGACCAGGGCCGCTGTAGACCATGCACTCATTTCTGTGTACGGCCAGGGGGATCTTCACAGATTTATATTACCCTGACTCCAAATCGGCTGCGTTTCTGCTTTTGTTTTTCGTTTTCCTTTTAATAACATGATTCGTGTGATATTACAGTTCACAGAAAGGTCAGCGATAAAAATAACCATTACTTGGTATTTTGTGGTCTATGACTGTATTGTCCAATTTTTGGTATAGGTATTGATCAGCCCTATAATTCAGCAAGATGCATTTATGAAATAATTTTAAAATGAAAATTATTAATATATTACTTCTTTTCATGGCACTACTTATACGGAAGATAAAACGAAAATTTTTTCTGGTTGTGCAATCATTTACATATATGAGTATATTTAAAATAAATTTATTGATTCATTGCATTATCAATATTTTTAGAAATCATATAATTTTTAGAAATAATATTCATTTTATTTGTATATCCTTTACAAGACAATTTGTGTTTAATTTTGTAAATGGCCTAGAAATATCGGTGAATAAAGGAATTGCAGTTATGGTAACCAGCTGACTAAAGTGGGTAAGATATTTATCCATGTAACTTATTTCCTTTCACGAATGTAAAGTAATTGCCTTTAATATTAATGGTACATTTAAGCTCATGATACCAAAGAAGATGGTTTCTGCATGGAAGAAATATATCTGTTCTATAGTGGAAAGTATTCACATTTTATGGAAGACAGCTGGATATGATGTGAAAACAAATAGAAACCATACAAAGAGCTACACACCCATATATTTTGATTATTTAATAATTCATATCTCACTTCACATTAAGAAACAGAGTTTCCTTTGTCGATTCAACTCTAATCTAAAGGAAAGGTTTTTTTTATCATTTAGCTTTGGAAAAAAATGATGAATTCAATTGAATGTCAGCAGTAAAATGAAACAGGGTCTCGCGTTGTAGTTCAGGCTGGCCCTGAGCTCACTATGGTGCCCGGCCAAGCCGCCGCGAACTCAGCAATCCTCCTGTCTCTGCCTCCCGAGTGCTGGGATTACAGGCGTGAGCCACCACGTCCGGCATTGTGGTATGCGGTGTTGATTGTTGGTGGGCGTGTTTCCACGCCCAGCATTATATGTGGTTACCGGGGATCGAACTCAGGACCTTGCGCTTGCGAGGCAGGCGCCGGAACCACTGAGCTAACCTCCGGCCCAGAAAATGTATTTCTTGAGATGAAACAAATGACACACAATTGTAACTTATCTTTGTTGCATTTGCTTGTTTTTCTTATAAAATGCAAAACATAAACTGTTACATCAATTAGAAACTTATTTGACAAAAAAGAGGCTGTTAAAATTGTATAGTGTTTCTCAAATTAAATATGTCTAGGAGTTTGTCATAAAAACATAATGTAACATAATCCCAAATACTAAATTCCATCCAGTAACAAATTTTTCATTTGAAGGCATAATAAAGTTTCTTTTTATATATCAACTGTCAGTGAACTGTAAAAGTGTAGAATAAATAAGGAAGAATACATGTTTGAATCACATAGAAATCAAGAACTTCTAAATCTATCTAAATGCAAAATTCACGAGGCTTGATTCTTTCACTTCACAATAATATTAATTTTGGAATGAAGTAAAACTAGGCCCTCAGCCTAGTTATTTATGACAGCTGAGTCTGAATTATAAGAATGCAATTAGAATGCAATTAGATTTCACCTGTGAGATGGTGGAATACTTAAATCAACAAAACAATGGTAGACAAAATAAGCATTCTTGTCTTGCTACAGATCTTAGTGGAAAAGGTTTTAGGTTTTCTCCATTCATTGTAACTTATAGATCATATAAGTTTCCATCAATCAAATATAGTTTCCATCAATCAAAATAACATTCTTCACACAAATGGAAAAGGACAATAAGAAACTTCAGATAGAACCACAAAACACTGAATCACTAAAACAACTTTGAACAAGACCAAAGCTGGAAGTGTCACATCACCTGACTGTAAAATACACCACAAAGACATGGTAACCAAGAAACATGGTACTGGCATGGAAATCAGACACACAGAACAAAGGGATGTAAAAGAAAACTCAGAAATCCATATATTTGCATAATGAACTGATTTCCACAAAGGTGCCAAGGTCGCACATGGAGAAAGGACAATTTCTCCAGTGAGTGGTGTTGAGAAAACTGAAATCCACATGCAGAAGTATGAAAGTAGACACGATATGTCATTATATATAAAAATCAATTTAAGTGGCTTAAAAGATCAAATTTAAAATAGAAGAGCTATGAAAATTCTAGAAGAAAATTTATGAGAAAAGTTATGACACGGTTCTAGTCAGGGCTTTGAACAAAACGTTAAAATCATGTGTAACAAAACAAAAACATAAAGGTCAATATACCAGAATAAAATCACCTATGTAGCAAAGAGAACAATCAATAGTTTGGGGACAATGTGGAATGAGAAAAATATTTGAAAGTTATAATATGAATAAAAGGCTAGTATTCGATATGCACAAGGAGCACAATTACTAAATAAGTAGAAAACAATCTCTTTAAAAATTGGGCAAAGTACTTACACAGATAATTCTCAAACAAAACAAAACCAAACAAAACGAATTTTAAAAAAAAGAAAACTAAAGTCAAACAAATGTCCAAAAAACCTATGAGAGGATTCTCCATATCACTAATCATGAAAGATATGCAAATCAAAACCACAATGAAATATCACCTCATATCTGTTAGAATAGCTATTTTTATTAAAGATGAGCCATCTATGTGCTGCTGAAAGGACAGAGAAAGGCCTTAGAAACTGTTCATACTGTTGTAAATTCTTAGTCATTTTGAAAAGCTAATGGATGTTTCTCAATAAATTACAAATAGCAGTACTATGTGACTCAGCAGTCTCACTAGTGGGAATACACACTTAGGGGCACCGTGTCTTCCTGGCAAACACAGGGTCCTGAGTTCGAGCCTGGTCCCACGAGGTGGGGGAGCTGAGATGAGGCTAGTGGTGCCTGTAATTCACACTCTGACTTGCTAAATTTACTGTACAATTTTTGATATTATCATTTCCTTTAAAGATGTCTCCCTACCTTCTGAATGTTTACTTTCTGCGATAGTGTTCGCACAGCATGAGAAAGATCTTGTGAAAATCTAAATTTGATTATTGCTTTTCTATTTAAATAAAGGAACAGATATAAGGTTCAAAATTCTGGTCATAACCTAAATCCTTATTTTTCAAAGAGTGACAAAAAGATCGGCAACAATGGTACTGCAAGCTTTTTAGATGTTAGCGTTCCGCCCCGGACCTATTGAATAGAAACTCAAGAATATCGTTATCTTTTCTCTGGTATGAGAACCTGAAGATGTAAATGAGCTCTAGAATACATGATAGACATTGTGAAATAGAAAATATTCAAAGGGAAATGGGGTGTAGGGGTAACAAGGGGAAAGAAAAAATGGGATGGGAAACAGAACTTATGTATGTAGGGCACGGGGGGTTGTAGGGTGAGTAGGGGAATAAGAGAAAATGAGAATTAAATCACGTCATTATGCTAATAAAAAAAGAATTAATGAACCCCTAGCTCGTAGTTTTCCTATCAATTTTGGAGAAGCACTAATTGATAGTCTTCATTTACGTCGACATCTTTTCATCAACCTCTTCTTTCTCTCCATACTGACGAGCTCAATGATCCTCTTCTAGTCTTATTTTAAAATTGCAGACAACTCTATCTATGAATATGCCATTAGATCTTTTCACAGAGAACTGTCATTTTGCCTTAATATTGAAGTACCATTTCCAAAGTGAAATTCTAATTGTCAAATATCTTGTCTTTCCTCAGGTCTTTCCGTGGTACTGGCTCAATCTGTAGCAACGGCTATGTGTTCTTCCCTTACTGCTTTCCTAACAGGGTATTTTCTACTTTTCCTGTGATAACAGTAAACAGTAGCTTTCCAGCATAGAGATGTTATAATATAAATCAATACAGCTACCTGGGATTCATTTTTTTCTCTACCATTCCTTCAATTTCTAGAAGAGTAAAAATGCTTAACAGATAATCAATAAATGTTTGTTGAACAAATGATGAATGGTGGGAATATTGATGCTCAGGTATTTGAGTAATTTATCTTTTCACATTGATTACAATTAGAGATGTTAGTCTGGTCATATTCACAGCACCTCCTTTTCCAAAGAGTAGATAATTGTGTTCTCACATAGTAATTCCATTAAAGTGTTTTCAAGCTAACCTCTTCAAATTTCTCTAGAATATATTATCTTAATTATATTGTCCCTCAGTGGCAAATTTTCCAAATCCAGTATATCTTTCTTTTGATTCTATATAATCACACATTTTTCTTCTATTTAAAACCAAGAAGAAATGATTTGTTTAAATACAATTTTCTCAGAGATGTTTAGTGAAATAGGTGTGGCTAAATGGTGTCGAAATTTTTTTCCAAAAAAAAAATATGTGCTCCTTAGAGACAATCACAGTGAATATTTTCTGTAATATCCTGAGGAAAACCGGGGTAAATGATGGAAGTCGGGTGATCATTTAGAAAGCTTTTACTACTATCCTGGATAAAGATGATTGTGGAATTGTTTAGAGTTGCATCACTAGAACTGTGGGAAGGGCCAACTTGCAGGCATTTCTTGAGATATACTGGAGAGGACATTGTCATCAGATGTATAACATGAGCATCACTAAATCACAGAACATTCTAAGATTTGTTTCTTAAGCGTCTGTAAGAATCATTATGGTATTCGTATGCAGAGAGCTGGAGGAGCAAGACATGTAGCTGGGGTACGATTTGGTGTAAGAAAAGAAGCAGCAGCCATTTTTCTTTGGGGACAGACGCATGAACGGACGGAAAGTAGCTTCTGAGAGTTGTCCTGAGCGCTACCTCACATGGCGTGCCGGGAACGGAGATCACTGATGGGTACTTGGGTGAGTGGTGAAGTCGGCGCTCCTTTGAATTGTACGTTGTGGGAGAATATTTCCTGCTTTCACCACTTTTACCCTTCTGACAGAAACATGGGTTTCAAACTCCCTCTGAACGCTTTCCAATTTTGAATTTTAGAGTAGCTTCTATTTCTCACATCTAACTAACTGATCTAGGCGGAATAGTGTCTTTTGAAAAGTCACATTATATTTAGAACAAGATGATTAGGAGATCTGAGGAAGGGGGAGAATGTGCAGGAATTTGCTAGTGTATAGTCTGGATTTCAGAAGTATGTCAGAAAGGTTTTAGGCCGAGGTGGTTAGGAGATGGACTTAGATTGGAAGATAAGTAAAGCCTGTGTTATTGGGAAGAACTAAGTGCTGATGGGAAACTTTGAGTCTTGGAATTCTTATAACAAATGTGAGCAGAGAAACATATGCTTAATTCTGGTACTTTGATATGCACAATGTGATATTATTAGGAGGTAGGAAATACAGGAAAAAAGGTCTGAGGTTTGGACCATAACATGTATTTTTTTAAACAAATTGTTATATGTTTTAGTTTGTTGCAAAAGATGCATTGGAGCCGGGGGTGGTGACTCACGCCTGTAATCCCAGCACTCGGGAGGCAGAGGCAGAAGGATTGCTGAGTTCAAGGCTTGCCTGGGCTACGTAGTGAGCTGAGGGCCAGCCTGAACTACAAAGCGAAACCCTCTAAAAAAAAATGCATTGGAAAACTTATATTTAATACTATATTTATTGAAGTTCATTATCATTAAAATTAAAATACCTTTTGAAAATAATAAATATATAGATGACTATTCCATGACAAAATAACACTGTACATAATCATTAGAGCATGGCATTTATATTGAGGAGTAAATTAATACTAAAAATATAACATAGAAGTTAAAATCTTAGAAAAATTTCCTTATTGTTCTAATATAGTAATTTGCTTCTAAATCATTGCCAAAGAAAGGGCTGCTCCTACACTTAGTGCTTTTAAGGCATTTGAAGAACTATTGATGGAAAAATAGATTCTCCAGCTTTCCAAGTGATAGAAAAGCAATTTAAGATGAAATAAAATATGTCACATGTCCCTACAAATCTTCATTTTATTTTTCATATATATTTCCTGCTCCAATAAAGTCAGAATATTCTTTTATTCATTCCACAAATATATTTAGTTCTTGATAATATGCTGTCCTATTAAGATAGTGATGTTACAGAGATTGGAGGAAATAGCTCCTTTCAAACATATTAGGACGATACACCACCATTTTAACAGTGCTGATAATTAAATTAATGGAAGTGTGGAAGAGATTAATTTTTAACTTGCTGGATGACGCTAAAGAAGGCTTCCTAAAGATGAATTTTTAAAGCTTCTCATGTAGCTGAAGAAGGATGTTTTTAAGGCAGAAAGAAATTGTTCAAAATTAAGTTGCACGCATGGCTATTACTGCTTTCAATCATGAAAAGACTAAGAAAACCATGAGATGAAAATGCCTGACCTAAAAGGACTTTATATATGATGGGCTGTAGTTTACATTTAAATATGTATGAAGTTAGAAATCAATAAAGATTTTTAAAAGTAAATGTTGTTTAGATTCTTGAAAGGATTTTTCCAGCTTTGTGTCTACAATGAGTGGGTTAAGTAAAGAACAAAGGTGTGGTTGGGCCAGAGATTTAACTCAGTGGTTCTGGCACCTGTCTCGCAAGCGCAAGGTCCTGAGTTCGATCCCCAGTAACCACATACAATGCTGGGCATGGAGACTCATGCCCACCAACAATCAATACCACATACCACAGTGCCGGGCATGGTGGCTCATGCCTGTCATCCCAGCACTCGGGAGGCAGAGACTGGAGGATTGCTGAGTTCGAGGCTTGCCTGGGCTACATAGTGAGCTCAGGGCCCACCTGAACTACAAAGCGAGACCCTGTCTCAAAACAAAACAAAACAAAACAAAACAAAAAGAACAAAGGTGTGGTTAAGTATTCAGAGAGACTTTCTCTTCTGTTGGGGTCTGGACATTCGGAAAGATAACACATACAGAAAGACAGAGAAAGGAAATCATCTGCCAGAAAATCAGTCCTTGCTGTGAGGAGTGGCGCAGCTCGTGCACACACTGTCAGGAGCACGTGACAGCGTCTCCCAGCTCCCAGTGCGGTTTCCTCACGGAAGTCGGAAGTCTGGTCACAGGGGCAGACAAGGCAGCCCTTAGGCAACAACGGCCTATTCAAGGTGACAAAGGCCAATTTTTTTTTTTGGGGGGGGGGACTTTATTATGAAAAAAAAGATGAGAGAATAGGATAAAGAAGAGTTGCAAATAAAATTGCAAAGGAGCTGGATTGAGAACCAGGCAGGGAGGGGGAAATGATAATGTGGCGTCCAGAGGATGAGTCAGATCCATGAAACCATAGAAACCAGGACTGAAAGTTGCAGTCAACTAAGAGGCTAGAAAAAAATATTATTTAACCATCAGAGCATTGTAGGAAGGCTTAATTAGTTCATTTCAGTGGAATAATGAGGCACTAGCATGAATTCAAATATTGTGGAATGGTAAAGAGGGAGGTTGTGTAAGGAAGACAATGAGTTTACACACAGTTTTTGCTTATTCTAAAAGTGAAAGAAAGAAAAACAAAGTTAAGATAAAATTTCTCAGAAATGCTTCTATTGTACTTTAACTTTTAAGATAGAAGAATTCTTGTTCTGATCTATTTGCACAAGAGCACAAGAGAAAAAAAAAACAGTGGTGTAGAGGAGGAATGTCAATAGAAAACAGAATGATAGGGCTGGGGAAAATTCCAAGTATCAACCAAGTGGTAATTAACCTCATATGTAGAGTCCGGTGTCATACTTCAGGCAAAAAATAGGTTTATTTCTTTTGAAACAAAAGGAAAAGAAATATTGGTATACAAAAAATTTTCAGGTTAAATGGAGGGGAATGCCTGGCAGTAGATTCTATATGTGAAGACATCCATTTCTCACGTGAAGGAGAAAAAGATAAGGTTTTATGGTAGAGGGAGAAAATGTTTGGAAAGTTAAGTGATGTGGGAGATTTTGAATAGTGGTTCGGAGTAGTGTGAAGGAGCACGGGTATATAGAGAGAGGGATTGCTAACAATTACTGAAAACAGAGATAGGTTTCTGAGCCATTGTTTTACAGCGTTACTAAGGTAAGGATGAATGATTCTGCCTGGTGATTTTGTTTGAAAAAAAATGAAGTATACAAGCAATGAATAGAAGTATTTGGAATTTGAAATGAAAATGTCTGCCTTCATTTTTCCGTATACTCCTTAACTATTACTTTGGACAACCTGAGGCAAACTGTCCTATGACTGTGCGTGTGTGTGTGTGTGTGTGTGTGTGGTGGTGGTGGTGGTGGTCTGGGTATACAAAAAACAGGAGTCCAAATGGTAAGCAGAAATCATGATCATAGAGTAAGAAGAAAATCAGAGAAGTAATTCTGCAACCTGGTTTTGAGGAATAATTCTTGAAGCACATTGAAATTTCTGAACATGAAGTGTTGTGAACATAAAACAAACACAGTCTGGGGCCGGAGATTTAGCTCAATGGTTCTGGCACCTGCCTAGCAAGTACAAGGTCCCTGGTTCGATCCCCAGTAACCACATACAACAATACTGGGTGTAAGTCATCACACCCACCAGCAATCAGTACCACATACCACAGTGCCTGGTGTGGTGGCTCATGTCTGTAATCCCAGCAGTTGGGAGGCAGAGGCAGGAGGATTGCTGAGTTTGAGGTTTGCCTGAGCTACACAGTGAGCTCAAGCCCAGTCTGAACTATAAAGTGAGACCCTGTCTCAAAACAAAACAAAACAAAACAAACACACAAACAAAAAGCTGCCATCTGAGAGTGATCTCTGTCTTTAAGATATGGTCAGAAAAATTAAAAATATGACAGGCATCTTTATAATGCAAGCTATTTGATATTGGGTAAATAATTGAGGTAACTTTCCTTAATTTTATGCAGTTCTTTTCCTCAAATCTCTGGCTTGTCATTTTTTGAACTGCTTCTGTGTGAGTGTTTCCATATCCATCATAAAGCTGTCAAGGATTTGATTCAGTTGTTCCTGTGTTTTAACAATGAGAAGTGGGGCTGCCTCTTAATAGTGGAAAAATAGGCCATTTTTTTTTCTTTCACAGGACAAAGCAGCCCTATAGACATAAGTAGACTAAAGTCAATTGACTTCATAGGAAAGCAAGAGGCTTAGCTTATTCTAACAATGAAAGATTAATGTGCACTGTATAAATGAGCTATCGGCCTTATATATTTTTGAAACAGTCACCCCACAGCCATGGCTAAGGATTCCCACTAGAGACAGAGGATTTGTGTCTCAAGAGAAATCTAATTACTCGAAGGTGTGTGTATGACTCAGTGTAGGAAGGAGCGGGACCTCAAAAACTGGGTCAGACTTGGTATATTCATAGATGAATTGTCAAATTCTTATTTTTTTGGACTGAACTACTCATCAGTTTTACAGAAAACATATCGGAATCCAATTGCTCATAATTATATTTGTTTTCTTCCAGTTTGTAATTCAACAGCTTTTCCTATGCAAAATTGTCACTGAGGTTTTCAAATGCAGGAAAGAAACCCCACGTATAAGCTCACATAAGCAATACCACTTCTAAATGGTGCATCCAAACTCAGTGAGGTTCCTGCGTACACGTAGGTGAGGACCACAGGAAAGTCTAACTATGCTTGAGGAGCTGAGCTCTAGTTGCTGTGGAAACGGAGCTTAACTTTCAGGTTTTACCCTGGTGCGTAGAAAATTTTAAGCCGACTGTGCAGTAATGTCAGCTTTTTCAGTGAATGTGCAGCATCAGCTACAGGAAATGGCCTGAATGGAAGATAATTAGTTCCTAAGACTGACAACATCTCACATACACACACACACACACACAC
>PVIC010011822.1:28318-41038 GCA_004025085.1 Thryonomys swinderianus | reverse complement strand
GTATATGACAAAAGTTAATTCTCATTTTTACCCATATCCCTACCCACCCCCACCTCCTCACCCCCTTTATACATGCTCTTTTATTTTCTTTCTGTATTATATTTATTCCTTCCCCTCATCATATTCGCACACCAAGTTTCCTATAGAAATTTCCCACTCTATAAAAGCTGTCATACTTTCTAGAGCTCATTTGCATCTATAGGTGAAGAACATTTATTTTTATGCTGGGCATTTTAGGTATGTTTTATGTTGTCATCACACATGTCACTGCTAAAATCATCCTTTTCACAGAAGTTATTTTGCTTCTGAATGTTGCATTACCCAAGAAAGTTTTTCAAACTTATTTTTGGCCTTTGAAATATTATACAATAATGCAATGCATTACTGGTATATTATATAATGGAATTTTACATATGTGTACCCCTGTGTACTTATTGCTCTATGGAAAACACATATTTACAGTTTGGTCAACAATTTACTGACGCATTTTAAAGAATTTATTAATTTAAATTTTGACTACATCTTTTATTTTTCTCTACATGTTAAACACGCCTTTCTTCAAATCTTAAAATTTTGATGCACAAATTAGTAGATAACATTGTTACTGAAATTGCACTTCAAAGTGATCTATTTCTTAGAAAATATGAAAATCATTTTATGCTTCATAAGTCTAGCACTTCATGTCCAGTAAGAGCTCACAAATTTGTTTCAATGGTTTGGACATATACTGTGAGAATCAAATATGTGGGACCTAGTATGGGGAACAGAGGATTAAAACCCTCCATCTTATCCTCTTTAAATCAAGTAAAATGATGCTTTGACATCTAAACTTTGAATATGAAAAAGAAATTGGTAAGCTCTTATGCCTTCTGATGTAAGCATCTACTAATTTTGCCATTTAAAATTGGTGTTTAACTGGCTGACATTTTTATGACAAAACAATAAATGAAATAACAGCACACAGGAAAAGATAGCAACAACAAAGCCAACTGTTAAAAATAGAGAAGTCGGACCAGAGATTTAGCTCATTGGTTCTGGCGAGTGTCTTGCAAGTACATGCGCAAGGCCCTGAGTTCAATCCCTGGTAACCACATACAATGTTGGGCGTGGTGACTCATGCCCACCAACAATTAATACCACATACCACAGTACCTGGTGTGGTGGTTTATGCCTGTCATCCCAGCACTCGGGAGGCAGAGACAGGAGGATTGCTGAGTTCGAGCCTTGCCTGGGCTACATAGTGAGCTCAGGGCCAGCCTGAATTATGAAGTGAGACACTGTCTCAAAAAAAAAAAAATGAGAGAGAGAGAGAAGCCACTGCCAGAATTCCTTACAATTTTCTCTATATGGCAGGATTACATTGTGTAATGAAAATATTAAGTATTAAAACATAATTTGAATGAATGCCGGACAAAGTTGTATCTACTTGACTCTATGGTTGAAGACTAGATGGAAAAAACCCCAAAAAACAAAATCCAAGGCCAAGTGAATTGTTTAGAGCCTAGGGAAGTGATATTCTGAGATCAAATCAGAAATGCATATAACTAAGAGACTAAAAATTCCAGAGAACTCTCAGTAATTAAAAAGGATCCTTTTTAAAAATTCACATAATAATATTTGATAAACATGTATTTTAAAATGAATATCTATAAAGAAATTTGTGAAATCTTAAGAAGTTATTCATCACATTTAACCAAGATTTACAAAAGATATTTCTCCATTTTGTTTACCTAAGAAAATAAATGGAAAAACAGTGTTTTTAGGAAACTGTCACATGTACCCTGGCATCTTCATCCCAAATTGTTTTGTTTGCTGAAATGGTCAGGAAACGATGCTATTTATTCACTGTACTTGATCTGATGTCTACAGAAGTTGAAAGTTGAAGTCAGAATCTCCACACATGAAACAGTAAATACAGAAACAATTGGGCTGTTCATTGAATTTCACAAAACTTACTAAAAGCCAAGAAGAGAAACCACTCTCTGAAACCTCAGCTGCTTTGGAAACTTGCTCTCACTCATTGTATAGTGAATTTGGCTAAAGGTGTTTTGAAAACTGGCTATCAACACCTTTATTTCCACATGAAAGCATTGATTGTACTTTTTATAACAAAAAAAAAACCTTGGTGCTACAAGCTTCCTGTAAAGATTCCATCTTTCTTTTTAAAGGTACATTTAAATTTGGAAATACATTTCTGAAGTGTCTACCAAGAATGTGGCTTGCAAGTAAAGCATGTTGTAAACTTCTGGAAGCCTCATGAAACACTGGAACTGTCTCTCACCTGTTAGTTAAGTAGTAAATGGAGGTTGGCTGTTCCCGCTGACTTTAGTGCCATCGGCAGTAATAAATAGGAATTCAGAGCTGTTTACTTCAGTGGTATGTTTAACACTATCCAGAGGGCAGGTGGCCACGGATGTGTTCAGTTAACTATTAGGGACAGGAAAGACTTTAGTGACAGCATTTAACGGAATCCTTGTCAGAACCTGAAAAAGTAGTGGTAATAGGCTCAGATAAGACTCTGTTACCACAGTCACTTTAACTTGTACTCTGTACTTTTATCCTCTGTTCTAATTCCATGTAATTTTACCATACGATGCTGCCATGGCCATGGAAGGCAAGTGAGCACCACAAGGCAGAAAGTAATAAGAAAATTGACACATATTTAAAGAACTATTATTGAGATGCATGATAGAACTGTGTAGTGTGACTGTCCTTGGGTCATCCTTACAAAATATGCCTGGAAAAAAAACCAAAAAAGCAAACTATGCCTAGAACTCCTGGTTAAATAGGAAGGCCAAAGAGAAATATTGTTTAAAGTTTGAAGTCTACACTTGCTTATTATAGCCCTGAATACATAAAGTTTAAACTATTCATTGACACATTTATTTATTAACCTAAAATTTGGAGACAATTATAAAGCAATTATTTCTCTTTTTAAAATAAAAGGAATCCCCCTTTTATTTTACAGTATAAAATACTTTGTGGTATACAGTGATACCACAAAGACTGTTTATAGTTTGGTTTGCAAAGAAAAGCATTTGGCAAAAACCTGTTTTTGTTCGCAAAGTCTGTGTCAGTTGACAAGCCATCTTTTCTACACAAACAAACATGGCCACCTTTTCCAAACTTGTAGAACAAATTAGGTTTGTGAACGGGGTACCTCTGTATTTGCATGTTAGAGGAATAGACTATAGATATTTATGCTCTGCTGTCATATTTCCAATAATATTTTTAAAGTATGTTAAGCACTTGGCATTGTAATACAAGGGTGTTTCTATTTTTTATTTAAGTAAAAGAAATTAAGAGAGGAAAGAGTAGCCTTGTATCTAGAACATTGTTAGTTTATTTCATGAAGTAGAAAACTACCAATCTTAAATAAAGCATTTATTTGCTTTGTCCTTTAAAATAAATCAATTATTGTATAGGTTAGAAGCAGTACATGCCAACATAACCTCATATTAATGTACATGACTGTATATGTTAGAAGGAATGCAGACCAACATAACCTCATATTTAAATGCAAATGTACTATTGCAAGTATAAGGGAAGGACTGGAACTAAAGAACTCATTTTGTTTCCTAACTAAGTGGCAAATGCATGTCAGATAGTCACATAATTGACCCTCGCCTTGTAAATTTTCATTTACTAATGATTTACAATTAAGATTACCAGTAAGTTATGCCCAAATATGTTGGTTTGAAAACAACTGTTTTCAGGTTTTTATTTAATATATAACACATGGTTAGATAGCCATGAAAGAGGTTGACAGCATAGTAGTGCTTCATCGGGAACAGAATTGGTATGACAAGAAAAATACCACATATAATAGCACAAAGAAATAAAAATGACACTTATTTTAGAAGAAAGGCTGGCTTGTGGTGGGTGGCAGTCATAAGAATATGACCAGCTGCCAGAAAAAGGGAAAAGAAAACACGATAATCCAGAGTGAAAAGGATCGTATTTCTTTCATTTTCTCTTGGTTAAGAAAATTGCTGTGTCAGTGTAAAATGGTAGAGTGATCCAAACCTATTCACATGAACGGCAGCGCCGCACAGGGGCCTTGAATGGGGCGAGCATGCGCACAGGGAAGGTCTCAGAACTGCACCTTCCGATGGTGGTGCTGCTTCTCCTGTCCAGCCCCGCCCTCGGGAGAAGCCGTCCTCTCTAGCTTTGACATTTCTTCTCGCTGTTGCAGAAATTTCACTTTCTAGTTCATTATTCTAGTCTCTTTGGCTTTTTATTTTTATCCTGCATGATATTCATACATTTTACCTTGTTATATTCTATCGGGTTTTAATTGGTTAGCTGATTTGTTTTCTGGGCGGGGGGTAAAACACTTAAGCTATAACTCAACAAGTTTTTGACTTTGTAGTTTGATCAAGTCTTTTGTGTGTGTGTGTGTCCTTCACGAACTATTTCTTTGTGTTTTCTGTAGTGCAGATTTTGCTGTTGAATGCGTCTCCATGTGAATTTTAATTTTGGGGGTCTGTTTTGTTTTTATTAGTTGCTGCTTTCTCGTGCCCCTCACTCTTGCCTCACAGCCTCTATTCCAGGCAAGTGATGGCAAATTTTCCCAAGCTTTCAGTGATATGATCAGCCTGAGGCAGCATGTATGCCCTGCGTTTGCCACCACTGTTCTAGGCTACTCTCTATGATTTTGCTTTTGTATTTTTAAAAAATTTGTAGCCTTACATCTTTTAAAGAAGAAAACTGAAATGTTCTCTGAAATTTTTCCAGGAATTTTAACTCCAAGTGGCATCATTGGTTAGTTTTTTTTGATGACAGACTTTCATTCGTGTGAAAAGAACTCTTTGACTGAGGGCTGATCATCAGCTAAGGGATAGAGCTGCCTTCTTAAGACATTTCGTATTTTCTTTATGGAGTGCAATACCTTGAAGAACAGATTTAGATTTTGCTGTGCTTCTAGGACTTACTGTTTTTGTCAACATTTTGCAGATATTCTTCATTAATTGTTTATACCTGCAAATTTCCATGTGTTTGCACCATACTGGCTTCATTTTACTAAGTACTGAAACTTTGTTTGACAATTTGGAATAGATTTACAAATATAAAAAAGAACCCCATTATAACAGTGAAATTTCAGAAACTTTTTTTTTTTTTTTGAGACAGGGTCTTGCTTTGTAGTTCAGGCTGGCTCTCAACTCACTATGTAGCCCAGGCAAGCCTGGAACTCAGCAATCCTCCTGCCTCTGCCTCCCGAAGGCGTGAGCCACCCCACCCGGCACTGTGGTATGTGGTATTGATGGCTGGTGGGCATGAGTCACCACGCCCAGCATTGTATGTGGTTACTGGGATCGAACTCAGGGCCTTGCGCTTGCGAGGCAGGCACCGGAACCACTGAGCTAAATCTCCAGCCCTCAGAAACATTTTTATCAGTTCATACTTCAAGATGACCAGCAGTACTCACTGTATACTAATAGCTGAAGTCTGTGTGTGCATGTGCTTGTTTGCACAAGTGCTGGAAAGAACCGTGTGACCGTCATCTTAAAGGAGCAGCCATGGTTGTTGGAACTGACGAATATTTTGGTCACTGAAAGGCAAAAGACAGATTTTTTACTAACTGTCTTGTAAATCAATTAGAGTTATTGCTTTGCTCTTGACAAGGCAACATTCACAGATTCTTGTAGACTAGTTTAGGGATAATGATAATAATAAGAAATTGGCCATCTGCGCAGTTCTCAGATACTTTAACTCTTCATCACAATCTTTAGATACTCGAGTCCCAAGTTCCCATGTGAATTAATGACAGAAGGCCAAATCTCTCATTTTAATTTTAATATTTCACTATTAAAGACAGGGTTGGAGCTGTGTCTTTCCATAATCTAAACTATGTTTAGATGGCAAATATCTAGGCAAGTGCCAAAATGCATCATTTTATTCAACCATTTGGTTTGTGGTGTATACTAAAAATGTCATTAAAGATGAGTGGCATCGTTGGGGAATTCTACTTCATGGTATACATGTATGGTAATATTTTATAGTTATATCTGGTGTCATTTACACTTGAATAGAAGTTAAAAACATACTTTTTCCCTAATGGCAGCAAGTTATGCTATTTTGTATATAAGAGCTGCCACTAAAGTTAATAAATTACAACTAAGAAGCATAGATGTTGTTCTGTTATACATATTAATACATGTTGGAGCACTACTATTTTAAAAAATTCACAAATTCTAAAATTTAAGAATTCTCAGAGACCATGCTCATTGTAATGTTAAAATATTATATAATTTTTTACACTCTTCAAATAGTAAGCTTAGAAAATGCAGGAGAAATACCCACAAAAATCTTAGACCTTATTTCTTGGGTGAGAGCAAAAGAGAAACAATTTTCATTTTTACTTTTTAGAGTTTCCATATTTTATGCATTAGTTTCAATAATTAAGATTTTTTTAAAATTTAAAATTGCACTTAAAAGTAAAAGTCACATGTGAAAATTGATTTGTCACTTTAGCACACCTAAAACACTGACTCTACTATTGGAATTTATGAACTGTTAATCATAGATCAAGATCATTAAGTGACTGCATTTAACGTGTTAGTTCTGTTAAGAAGGATGCCTTTGGAAGACCTGGTATTTCTTTTGTAAACTAGCGGGACAGAAGATTAAAAGACCTCTGAAATAAGACAGAGATACAATTTGAACTATTAGAAGTTTATCTGGAAACAAAAGCATGCCGTGAATTTTAATTAAGGTATGGCGTATATCCTTATATACATGTACAGGCATATATTAAGTGAACTGTACTCATTTACTTGCTTATTTCATAAAGTAGGCAGTTGCACATTGAGAGGTAAATTTTACTGCATGTGTTAAGATCAGTACTTTATGGAAATACATTAAGGAAGTATTTTGCAATGTTGAAAACAAGCAGTGACATCAGTACTGCAGGTGACGCTGGGAGAAGGCAGGGCTCACGTACACACCCTTCTTCCTGAAAGCGTCCTGCGCAGGGCTTCACTTTGCATGTTCTTTTATGAAAACTGAAAACTGAAAGGAGAAAGACAGAGTTTCCAATAAGCAATACATTTGGATGTTTCCTGATGCTGTGATGCAAATTTTGTCATCAGCCACATAAAGAGTCAAATAAACATGCACAATCACTGTCCTTTATCATTAGGTGATGTTTATAGGCGAATGTTGTTTGTCTTTATCAAATTCCTGTGTTCTCCATTCTTTGGGAAGCGAAATCCAAATTTCACTTTTCTCTTACTCTCTTCTTTTGCTGTGGTCGAACTGAAGACTGGGGCTTTGGGGGCTCAGGGGTGTAGCTCAGGGGCACCACACCTGCCTGGCAAGCACAAGATCCTGATTTTGATCCCTGATCCTAGAAAGCGAAATAGAGCATCACAAAAAACTGACTTCAGATCCACTTTGTTCCTCGTGAGAGAACTGATAAAACAAAATTAAACATCACTTACTAATGAGGAAGTAGACAACTGTATTTCAAATTAAATCCCACAAAGAAGACAAATGTTTTTCTTGTTCAAGAATGATTTTCATTTTACATCATCTCTTCCAGTTTGAATTTTTCACTAAATTATCATCACTTTTTTTTTTTTTTTGAGACAGGGTCTCGCTTTGGAGTTCAGGCTGGCCCTGAGTTCACTATGGAGCCCAGGCAAGCCTGGAACTCAGCAATCCTCCTGCCTCTGCCTCCCGAGTGCTGGGATTATACGAGTGAGCCACCACTCCCAGCAATCACTTTTAAATGTATAATGGTTTTCCCTCTTTTACTTTCATTTTAAATTTTAAACTGTATTGTTTCACGAACTGAATATCAGCAGTGAATTTCTACATGATCTGATAACCCAGCCTAAATCTCATTTGCAAACAATAAAGAGCTGCTTGATCAGAGCAGTTTTGTGAGAGGCTAGCGATCACTGCTCTCTGAAAACTAAACAGAATGACTGTTTATACTATTGTGTGTTCATCACCACACATAGATTCTTCAGACTCACATTATTTACCACTTCCTAGGACTGTTTCAGTCAAGACAAGAATGTGAATATTTCTTGGTATTTTAAGTGCTTTTACGTCTTAACAAGGCACAGACTTTTTACAAGGGGACAGGGATGGAATGAAGATTTGGACCGAGGCCCGGAGCCATGATGGGGAGATTCTGGTCAAATATGGGATAAGACTGAGAAAGAGGCACCTCGCTGCAGTGTGGATTACAGGTAGCTTTTATGTCTTTTCTACTTTATGATAGTGTGCATTAGAACCCACAAACAAAACAAGTCCAGAGCAGGGTTCAGGTCATGGGCTGTACAGAGGTATCAGCTGTGGACAGTGGACAGGATGTGTTGTGAAAATAGTTTGTCTGATGGCCATGACAAACTCTTTCCAGCAGCAACATTTGTGTCATGTGTCATGCATTAAAAGTATTTAATTTCAAAACACTTTATTTAGTTTTAATGTCATGAGTCAACTTATTATATAACTGATGAAGGAAATCTAAAACTTTTCCTTGAAAAATTCGGTATCTCAGTGATAGAGTGCTTCCCCAATATGTGTGGTTCTCTGGGTGCCATTCTTAGCACTGCAAAACCTAACTACTAAAAATAAAAATAAACCAACAAACACATATGTTGGTAATCAAGGAATTCTTTGGCTTAACAAGGGAAGAAATGGAGAAAATGATGCAAGAGTTTGAATATTGTGATATGGATTCAAGAGCATTCTTGGGGCCTAGAATTAGCTTCTAGATCATGAGATTATGTCAGTGCAGTGATGCATCTTCAAGATAGGTATCTGGGCCCCAAGACTGGCTGTCTGTTCTATGCCACGATGAAAGGAATTTTAGATGTAACTGCACAGACTGTACAACTGTGAAATATGCCAGATTATTCAAGTGGGCCCCGTCCAATCACATGAACTCTGGGAAGGGGAGGATGAGGCAAATGAGCAGGTCAGAGTAATGAGAGCACAAGAAACACCTGACGCCTTATTGCTGCCTCTGAGATGGAAAAGGCACGTATCCAAGCCAGAAGGAGACAGAGATGAGCTAGAAGCCAAGGGCGGTCAGTGAACAACCAGAAAGACACAGACTCGGTCCTTTTATGACACAGAGCAGAATTCCGTCAACACTGAGCTGGCGAGTACATGGATTTACCTCCAGGCCTGGGGGAAGGCGCACGGCCCTGTCCCACTTGGAGTCCAGGCAAGCTCTCTGCAAGACGCTTCCAAGAACTACAAAATCATAAGCGTGTGGTGCTTTGATCTACTACATGTGAAGTAATCTTTTAGAATGGAAATAGAACTTTGACACACAAAGTTTTCCTAGAATTGTGTACAGTATTTTGTAAATTTGAGTATAGCAAAATTTACTTTTTCCCTATGAAAAAAGGTTACGTATTTCATCATTCTTTTAAAATTTCCTAACACATGCTCAGAATAAAAAAAAAACATTGAATTCTGTTCTCCTTTCCCATGTTATAGTACTAAAAATATCCTCAAGTGCAGTGAAAGTAGAGTATTTGCATGTTACATTTTCAACTCAGAAGACAGTGTTTTGTGACAAACACCTGGATGTAAGAGCATTTGGATGACTGGTTTCTTCACTTTGGCCTTGTCCTCTGTACTTCTAAACCAGACAAAATTTAGTGTTAATTCACTATGCTTCCCATGAACTGGAAGACATTTTGTTAATTGGGGTCAATTTCAAACTCTGATAGGACAGAAAGTTTTCAGTTCTCCAAAGCACTTGCAATGGTGACTTATAGGTTGTGTCATATACTGGTACAAATTCTCAATGTTGAGAGGGATTGTGATTTGTATATTTAATGTACCAATAAAGATTCAAATTTTTATACATATACATACATACATATATATGTATGTATGTATACACACACACACACACACACACACACACACACGAAGATTTTTCCACAGGACTGAACTCGAAGGTAAATTTCTATCTTAAGGCAGTTGCCTAGACTACATATTTGAAGTTTGATCCAACTTGTAATATATTCTTTTGTAATTTATGATGTGTATCTCTAAATCATTTGTTTTCTCTCTAAAATGAGAGTGGCTGGATTTCTGTGCAGAAAATTTCAGTGACCTCAGATTAATGTAGATGGTGACAGTCTGGACCACAGTGATATCAGCGCTGCCAGAGATATGACACTGCTCCCTGATCACCTTTCCTCTCTGTGGAATGCCTTCTACTCAGTATGCCACAATTCCCTATATGCTTAGGCAGGCCTGAGACAGATTATTTAGGAGTATAATCAGAAGCTTTTTGGTTTTTGTTCACAAACCATCATGGACCAAGCATTATTTGGATAAACCACAATATTCACAGGTAGAAAGAAATCCTGGTGGGGTTAAGCGGCACTGCACATTAAAAATTTAAAATGGAAGAGTGAGAATTTTATAGTTTCATGTCCCTTATTTGTTTGTGGAATAATTTGAAATTGTGAACAGATTGAAGGCTGGCAAACAACAGACTCTTTGAAGAGGAGAGTAACAGAGGATGACTGCATGTGGCATTCTGCTTTTGTTTAAGTTCATTTAAATATTTTCAGGGGACATTTAGAATTAAGAACATTTTAATTAAATAAACAGAAATTTCTTAACATACAGGTGCACAGAGCACTCATACAGACAGTAAATTAGGAGTGGAAGCCAAGGGAAATTTGAAACATGAAAAACATAAGAAAATGACATTGAACTTGAAGTAATATGAGAGGAGTATCTTTAGAAAATAACTAAGATCCCATATTCCCTGGAAAGGAGGCAACTGGAAAGCAATCCAACCCAACCAGATTCAACAATACCCTATATAGGACTGGAATACTGTGAAAACTTAGGGGAAAAACTAAAAATCACCTGATGACCCCACACTTAACGTTACTAACCAAGAAAGTCTGCTTGAACTTGGATTCAATTTGAAGCACTGTTCTATTTTTCCTATGGCTAAGAACTCACAGTAACTGGAAAGAGAAAAGAAGAAGAAGAAGAAGAAGAAGAGGAAGAAGAAGAAGAAGAAGAAAAGAAGAAGAAGAAGAAGAAGAAGAAGAAGAAGAAGAAGAAGAAGAAGAGGAAGAGGAAGAGGAAGAGGAAGAGGAAGAGGAAGAGGAAGAGGAAGAGGAAGAGGAAGAGGAAGAGGAAGAGGAAGAGGAAGAAGAAGAGAAGAAAAAGAAGAAGAAGAAGACAAAGAAGAGGAGAAGAAGAAGCAAATACAGCTAAGATTATCAAAGAAAAAATATTAAAATACTTATCTAGAATAATACGTACCTCTTTTCTTGAACTTTTATGAGTAACAGTTTAATTTGGAGTCAGCCCATAAAAAAGTACTTATTTTCTTACCTTGATCATATTTGCAACTTTCCCCATGTGTTTTGGTTTATAAGTACACGTGTGCAGTACAGAGTGCTTACCTTGTTTCTGGGCACACACACGCTGTGTTTTCGGGCCCTCTCTGCACTCCCCCACTCCCCCTGTCGATCCTGTTCCTGCTCGTGTGTGAGCTCACACTCCTCGTGTGAGGCTGCGTGTGTACATCTCCATCCCTCCTCCCTCCCTCTTCCCTTTATTTCTTGCTCCCCTTCCCCTTTGAGAAAGATCTATCTCCCTACTTTCTGTCACCTATTTTTATTTTGCTCTTTATTTTTACTCTGAGTTTCTGATATGGGGAAAAATATGATATTTATGGCTGCCTGCATGATTTATCTCACTTCCATACTTTTGACTGAAGTATAATATGTACAGTACCGTATTTTTATTCCCGACTAGGCACAAACTATTTTTCTTAGAGCTACCATATTAATGAGACTGGTTTATAATATCGTCTTTAGACTTTCAGAACGAAGTTGTCCAGTTATGATACATGATTTTAGTTGACAGACACTGAGGGCCGTGTTAGGTATGTTGGAATACACCATTGCTTGAACACAGCTTGATTTTTTAAATGAATGGATGATTGATTCAAAATAAAGTCTGATTACATAATTGTGTGAAATATGCAGTCCTTTAAACAGTATAAAGACAAATGACAGAGACATGCAGAAAAACAGGACTATGGAAGAATTGAATAGCGCTTCCCATTTGTTACAGTGTTTTGTGTTACCTTGGTTCTGGTCCTGCCGAAGCCAGATCGGAGTGACTGCAGGTCAGTAAGAGAAGCACCGAACCAGGCGCTGTGAGGACAGACCAAGCCGGGACAAGGACAAGGAAGCAGAGGTGGGGTGAGCATATCTTTGTCTGCGGTGTCTCTCCAGCCGGTTATACGGCGCTCAGAAGAGGCACGAATCAAAAAGGTACTGGAAGAGTCACCACTGCGGCCTTTACATCCAAATGCCCATTGACAGGAGCTGCGTGGGTGAAGAGGTAAAAACAGAAGAGTCAGGTACTCAGAATTGGCCTAAAAAGTAGCGCCCACGAAAGGCATGTGTGGTAAACACGTGGGAGTGCATGTCAACAAGTTTCCGGATGTGCCCTCCAGTGTGCTTCAAGGTCAAAGCAATAGAGTGTTTGCAAAATCTTCACCCCGGGCCGGAGGGTTAGCTCAGTGGTTCCGGCGCCTGCCTCGCAAGCGCAAGGTCCTGAGTTCGATCCCCGGTAACCACATATAATGCTGGGCGTGGAGACATGCCCACCAACAATCAACACCGCATACCACAATGCCGGACGTGGTGGCTCACGCCTGTCATCCCAGCACTCGGGAGGCTGAGACAGGAGGATTGCTGA
>PVIC010011822.1:14902-28218 GCA_004025085.1 Thryonomys swinderianus | reverse complement strand
TTTGCCTGGGCACCATAGTGAGCTCAGGGCCAGCCTGAACTACAAAGCAAGACCCTGTCTCCAAAAAGCAAAAAAAATCTTCACCCCAAATTCCTTGCTTTCTGAAGTGGGATTCCTTTCCGGGACCCTTGCACACCTTGACATGTACGTGCATGCATGTGCACGCACACCAAGCAGACACACACACTCACTCTTACACTTGCAAAAGTAAATAGCATTGAACATTATTAACTCAGGTACACTGTAAATGGCTGGATCTTTCCTCCCACTATGGGTATGATGTCAAGACAATTCTCTCATGTCATATACTGGTACAAATTCCCAGTGTTGAGTGTGATCGTGATGCGTACATAAACTGTAATAATAAAGAATTCAATTTTAAAAATGCTTCTTCTAGCTTCTCGCTGTACTTTAAAGGTGCAAATCTTCCCCTCTCCGTACTCCAGTGTTCAGCTTCCGTTAACCTTTCTTCATTCCAGGATGATTAAACAATATATCAAACAATGCCTGGTGGGCTCTGAAATAGAAAACTGTGAAGTAATCAAAGTATCACTTTCATAACCTTGGAGATAATAATTAAATGCTAAAGCTTCACCTGCAATAAAACTGTACATATAAAACACACAAGTCAAACATTCATAGCATATATCCAGCATTTGTAATATATAACACTACTTGTTAGTCACAAAGCCTAAAAAACCCAATGAAAGAATTATGTGAATAGATAATTTCTAGAACAGAGGCAACTGATACAATTTTAATCTCACTAATAGGACAAAATTACAATAGCAATGATCTTATTTTCTATTTGCCACACACATTGGAGGATATAAACCTTGATATACTTTTTTGCTGCACATTTAGAAGTATGTAGTATTTAAAATTATACTTTTACCCTGACATTTTGCTGTGTGGAAGTTTCATAAGAAATCACTAAAATGATAAGTCACAGATGTGTAAATATCATATCTTTTCTCTGGTATGAGAAACTGAAGTTGTACATTTGTTCTAGAATGCATGATCAATGTTGTGAAATAGTAAATATTCAAAGGAAAATGGGATTTAGGGGTAAATAATGAGGGGAAAGAAAAAAATGGATGGTAAAAGAAGGAAACAAAGCTTGTATATGTAGTGGCAGGGGGTGGTGGGGGGTAAGGGCAGGGAAGGAGAAAAATGAGAATTAAGTAATGTCATATATTGGTACATATTCTCAATGTTGAGTGTAACTGTGATGTGTATATATAATGTACCAATAAATTTAAAAAAGAAATCACTAAAATAATGGTGCTATATATACATATATACACATATGGGATTTTACAGTAATAATTAGTATTCTATATTTAATATATATTTATATATGTGGGGGATTTTACAGTAATAATTGGAAACAGACTTCAATGTCTACCAAGAGTAAATAAGCCATTAAATTGTGCCATCATGAAGAAATATCATCCTTAGAATGAAGTGTGATAAAATTGCACAGACAAATCAAACTCCACAATGAGTGTGGAATGACAAGCCGTGCGTGAATTCCCAACTCCAGGGAAGAGTTCATAGTGCAACAGCGTGTTCCTGTACTACACTCAGTAACCTGTGTGTTAGTTCAAAAGTCAGCTCCTGTCTGGGCCCCAAGAATGGTCTGAAGGAAACTGCGGGTTGCACTTGTGTTCCAGGGCAGAGGCGTGGTTGAAGTTGTGAAAAAACAAATGCATATGTAAGGACCATAAGTTTTCGAAGATCTCAGAAAGAATATCCCAGAAGCTTTCATATGCAGCCTTGTTTAAGGGGGCATGCAATCAATTTAGTTCCTGTTAAACCTGCTTTTCATACAAATAAGTCATAATAGTAAAACAAGTTCTAGAATTTAGCAAAGAAATAATCTCAGTTTTACAAAACAAAATTTACTGATGTAGAACAAAATAGTAATGCTGGACAACAAAAAGTGCTTGTGTTACCCAAGATCCAACCAGGAAAACAGAAATCTTTAAACATATTTAAAACAGAAGAGATTTACTGTTTTCATTCATGCAGAGATATCCATGTTAAGAAGTAAAATGACCAGGCTCACAAAGCAATGGTAAAAGAATGGTGAGAACACAAAGCTATAACTACTCATCCACTAAAAAGATGAAGGGGGAAGACAATGCTATTGTAGTTTAAGTTCTGGGAGCAGTCACCTGGGAAAGACAGACCACAGTGAACCCATGTAACATCTGTGGGAGAAAAGCCAATCCAACTCAAGGGGAAGGAGAACAGTGTGCTGGCAGAGAATCAAGTCAAACAGTTGCATGATTACCTCGAGAAACACAATAAATAAACAACTGAAAAGAAAGGAAATGATACACAGGGTTCAAACCATATAAAGGACTAACCAATAAGTGATGGTCGGAGGATAAATATCTCAAGTTCTCCTTGCTGCCAATTTTATTAAGATGATGCGTTCAGAAACCTCATTTGGACACTCACAAATAATTGTGCTCATATACAAGAGATGATAGAAAAATACCATATTTAGATTTTTTACTAGTACATTTTATTGGTATATTATATATACACATTACAATTACACTCCACATTAAGAATTTGTACCAGTAAATGACACAACTTAATTCTCATTTTTCGCCCTCCCCTCCCCACCCTACCTCCCCTACCCCTCCCTATGTACACAAGCATTGTTTCCTTTTTTTACCATCATTTTTTCTCTTTCTTCATTATTTACCCCTAAGCCCCATTACCCTTTGAATATTTATTATTTCACAATATCAGTCATGCATTCTAGAACACATTTATAACTTTAGTTTCTCATATCGGAGAAAATATATGATATTTGCACATCTGTGACCTATTTATTTCACTTATGACTATGTCTTGAAGGTACATCCATTTGAGTATAAATGACTCAATCTCATTATTCTTTATGGCAGGGTAATACTCCATTTTATAAAACAACCACATCTCTATCCAATCTAGAGTTGGTGGGCATTTGGGCTGTTTCCAAGATTTAGCTATCACAAACTGAACTGCTATAAACATGGGTGCACATACGTCACTGTGATAGGGATCTTGTAATTCTTTTGTGTATATCCCCAGCAGGGGAATAGCAGGGTCAAATGGATCCTCTAATCCTAGTTTTTTGAGGAATCTCCACACTGATCTCTATAATGGTTGTACTAGTCTACATTACCACGTATTTAGATTTTAAAGAACATTTTATAGTAAAAGACACATTCCAAGAGCAATGGGATGTGTGGCCTTGAGGTTAGCATGCATATTCTGAATAAGAAAGATTAAGGGTGATTCACCTTTTATTATAACACATTCAACCATTCACCATATTGTTGTGTCACCCCTCATCAGTCAGATGTGTTTGGTAGTTTCTGGCAAATAACATTATGGTATGCCCTCATGAGCTTTATTCGTGGGACTGGGCACCATTTGAATTCTGGGTCTTCTTCAAAATCATAATGGCCATAAAAGGTAAATGATTTGAATCAGTTCTAGAGACAGACGCAGCCATGACAATATGACTAAAAACTCACAGAAGAGAACTTTCAGAACTGCTTTAGAGTCAAGAGAAAGGCAGGATATGTGTGTCAAGTGGGGGGGGATGCTTGAAAGAGGATTAATGACGATGTGTTTCCTACTAAAATCAATGTTTAAAAATTTTAAGCCTCCATTGTATTTTAGTCATACTTCACAAAGTCATAATAAATAGATGTTTTTTTAAAATTTATGCCTCCAGACCAATTAATTTCATAAAATAATGAGTTTAAAAAGTGAATAGTTAGAAATCCTAGCCTAGATCAATCATATGTGAAACAGTGGTATATTTTCAGATGTGGGAAAGCACTGCAAAATTATACTTTTGCAGGCAAATTTTCCTTGAAGACATGTGCAGAATCTGATTGAAGAATCAAATATTAAAACTCAGAAATAGAAAAATAATTACAAAGAATGTTGGAGAAAACTATACATTAGAAAAAATCTTGGCTAAAAAACAAAAAGAAATCAAGTTTTACATTTGTGTAAGAGTACATTTGTGTTTCCCTATAAAAATGCCCATGTAACATTAGAACTTGGGGGCCTGATAGTAGCAGATTAATTCCATAGAACCATTTTCACCATAGAATGCAGTGAGGTGTTCTCACTATAATATATATTTCTTTTGAATAAACTTGTATTTCCTTTCTTAATGCTTTCAAATACTACCTGTGAATTTGCCAAATGCCATATTCACCCTTCATTGCATTCTAACAAGGGGACTTGTTTAGAGCAACTAATTATTTTATTTTATTTTTTGAGACAGGGTCTCGCTTGTAGTTCAGGCTGGTCCTGAGATCACTATGTAGCCCAGGCGAGCCTCAAACTCAGCAATCCTCCTGCCTCTGCCTCACAAGTGCTGGGATTACAGGTGTGAACCACCACACCCAACATTATGGTATGTGGTATTCAGTGCTGGCAGGCAGTGAGTCGCCATGCCCAGTATTATGTGTGGTTACTGGGGGATTGATCAAAACAGACCTTGTGCTTGCTAGGGAAGCGCTGGAGCCACTGAGCTAAATCTCTGACCCAGAGCAACTAAATTTTAACAATGCACATATAACTATGGAACTTACTGGTGTAATTTTCTCATGACCTGAAAATAACTAGGCATATATAATGGTAGAAACAACTTTTGAAGTCTCAATGCGTTAGTGACTTACAGGATTGACATAATTCACTAGGATGCAGTGTACTTTACACAAGTGAGTGGATATACTGAAGCTGTTTGGGGGTTCCATGGGCGCAAGAACTAAAAGATGGAAACCAGGATGACTCCTTTCACTATTGCCTACATTATTTCTTTTATTTTCAATGTTTCTTCTTCTTACTATATTTTTAAGATTCTTAGTTTTCTGCTTGTGGGTAATTCAAGCTTCTGCTCCATAGGATTATGGCTACTATGTTTCAGTTACTATGTATTTTATCTTTTACCCTAGGAGTAAAGAAGATTTTAAAAATTTGTAAGTAATAGTTTCCATTTTCTGTTTGTTATTGACCTCTAATGTGTTATTATTTGAGGTTTAAGTGGATTGGAAAACATAACCACTGTAGCAAAAATTCTAATATATAAATAATAGAGAACAAGAGAAAGTATTTAGAGGTATATTAGAAGAAAAATTTCTAAATTTTAATGAGTTAAATCTGTACATAAAATCTGCACTTGAATTCTTGGAGGAAATTGATATGGAGAAATGAAAACGCATTAGTATAATAATTACATTTTTAAATACAAAGAAAACGCAATAGTGAAGAGAAAATTGGGTCACTTGTAAAGTATGTCATCTACTATAATAGTCAATGCAAAAAAAAAAGCAACCCACCAGTTTCTCACGAGGGATATATTGACTCATATTAAACACTGTGACATATCCAGTTATGCTACTGGTATATGTAAGGGGAAATCTAACAAATAGTCTCAAATTGTGGAGAGATATAACTGAAATATTCACTGATTCATAATGATCATCTCATTCATGGTTTATATAGCCTTCAACTCCATTTTTATGATATTGTCTTTACTCTATGGTTTGTTAATGTGCACATACTGGTAAAGTATTGCTCTGCAATTTCTAACACTCATTTTCACAAACAAAAGTTGTCATGGAGAGCAGCATTGTAACTGTTTTCTGGTGAAGTCCATGTTCACAATGAGCTGAACTGGGTATCTTACACACTGAATTAACAGAGGCTTGTTGGCTGTTTATTCTCGTCCAGGCTTTTTTTTTTTTTTTTTTTTTTTGAGACGGGGTCTTGCTTTGTAGTTCAGGCTGGCCCTGAGCTCACTATGTAGCCCAGGCAAGCCTCGAACTCAGCAATCCTCCTGTCTCTGCCTCCCAAGTGCTGGGATTACAGGCGTGAGCCACCATGCCCGGCTCTCTTCCAGGCATTTTTAAAATCATCTTAACAATCCCCACATCTTGGTGACAGTATGCATCAGTTGGATTAGTACAAAGTGTGTGTACAAATCACTAGCAAATAGACACAGTTACTATCAGACAAACACAACGACCCTTCAAATCAGGATCAGAACTATTCACTCAGTACAATTTCTACTACTGAACATCTTGCTCCTATCTAATCAGCATCTTCAGACTTTAATCTTAATGGAAAATATATTTTAAAATATTCAGGAAAAAATTTGAAAGATAGATAATACTTGATAAAACAAGAGAACATTTTTCTTAAACAGTTTCAAACAATTTTAGTATACAGCCTTTTCCTTTTGTACTCAACTCTCGACTGAGAAGTCATCTGTGAGACAAAAATTACTAACATATTGCATGAGCCAAAGAAATATATGCCCATAAATTTAAGTCATATTAAAATACAGAATAGCCAAGTGACCATTATTTTAAGCAATATCCAATCACTGTATTTGGAAGAGAAAACCACAGTACTTCTCTGGAAAGCTTTTTGTATTTTTCCAAGAGATTTTGAAACCTAAATGATCCTTTTTATAAGGATATCTAGTTACAAACCCAATTTAGCACATGAATCATTATTTTAGTTCCACCACACATCATTAGAGCTAATCCTCCTAGGAAAACTTCCCAGGAAGACCTTGGTCTCCCCTTCTTATAACATGATCCCGGATTTAGAGAATTTCAGGTCTCTGGAATTGAGTAAGAAACATTTAACAAATGTTTTGATGGCAGTTGAAGTAAATATTTTGTAGCTGTTTCATAGAAAAGAAACTCTGGGGATTTCCTACTAGTAAGTGAGGAATCACTAAAATGTCAAACCTATTGTTCTCAGAGGTCAGAAATTGTGCCTAAAGTTGTCTAAAGTTATGACTGCTTCTGGGAAATGGAAGAGAGGAGATAGAGAAATAGGAAGACATTCTAATAAACTGGAATGTTCTTAGCTGTTCATTAGAAGTATTTGCGCTTTTGGTGAAGATAAATATATTTGTTTTTATAATAAAATGCTTATACTATGGACCAGTTATCCACAAACATCTCTAAGCTGATTAAAAGGTTTACTGAATAATGTCTTAGAAATGTCAAACTTTAATATTATCTTGCACGTACTTTAAGAGGGGATTAACTTCAATATGGTAAAAATCACCTCACAATCTATGAACCATTGAAATGTGCTGATATACAGAAGTAACCAGTTAATTCATAGAAGTAACCAGAAAAACTTGATTTGTAATTTATTTTCCATTACTCATTAGTTGTATATTTTTAGAAAGTGACTTTTAAAATGAAGATATAGAAGCCCACTTTTTTCCCTTAATGAATGAATGCTTACTACAAAAGCTATTGTAATTTAATGTGTAACCATATAAAATAAATGTTTTATATTCATTCTGAAACAAGATATGGAATGTATTTTGAATTAAATTTTTTGTATTATATACTCCCACTAATTTCAAATCACCTATAAAGGTGGTTTTGAAGCATATATCTATATTAGAATTAACTGAAGAAAATTTTAAATTACTGATGATTAGAATGCAACATTTAAAATTTTTAGTTGTCTGAGCTATGATGTAGACTCGTGGATTATTAAAAGTTGCTTTGGATATATAGATTAAACTGTAACTAAGTGTTTTTTTTTTGAGACAGGGTCTCGCTTTGTAGTTCAGGCTGGCCCTGAGCTCACTATGTAGCCAAGGCAAGCTTCAAACTCAGCAATCCTCCTGTCTCTGCCTCCCGATGCTGGGATTACAGGTGTGAGCCACCACGCCCGGCTGTAACTAAGTTTTTGATGTCATGCTCAAGCTGGGTCAAATACACTGTCATGAAAAATGTCTAAAGCAAAATCAATAAAGAGAGAAGGGAAGCTCAAATACTGCAGAACTTGATTTAAGGAGAAGCAGTGCATTTGGCTTTCTCTTCATTCTGCTCTGGGTGAGTCCACCCTCTCTCTTGATAACATCTGTATCCCGAGTGGTTTCCAAGAGCCGTCTGCCCTGACAGAGCTCTCAGTCTCTCATTTGCCAGCTACATACCTGAAGTACCCCGGTGTTTACTCCACAGTCACTGTAGAATCTGTTAGACCAATGTCGGATCAGTTCTGCTCTGCTTAGAACTTTTCCTCCCTAACACTGTGCCTGTCACAAGCGCTCCCAAAGCACTAGGTGATTCCCTGCATAACATGTATCCACCAAAACTGATAATGACAGAAGGTACACAAAGGTTTGTCACGGACAAAAGGTGTTTTGAGGACAGCAGAGAGCTCCCTCAGATCGACAAGCGGTCAGGATGCCAGGCGAAGGAGGCTGTTAAGCCTTTAATGCGATGAAGGTCGGAGATGAGAGGCAGGATCATCCGCTGGTCAGTCTTGCGGGCTGAGTGCTTTGCCCTGAGTTTCAGAGCTCAGATGCTGACGAAGTGGGAAGGGAAGGGGCCTGGAGCCGTCAGGAGTGATCAGGGTAGCAGAGGATCTGACTCCAGTTCTTGTGGGGATTTTGAACAGGTGAGTACACTGACTGCCACACCAACACGTGAAATGTATTGTCCTTTTGTCCTCATGGTATCTTTACCGGATGCCATTGTTGCTTTCCCCACTTGAATTAGCTGGTGCTACTTCTAATAAATTCAGCGTAACGAATTTAATGTTTCAATGTCCAAACAAGTGGACATTGAAAAATCACTCACAGATAATGAACTATAGGATACCATAGTATGAAACTGAATTAAATCCAAAGAACGTATGCTTATGGTACATATAGTATGTGATAAATATGTTAGAACGGTAAATATTTTACTTACCATTTGTTAAAATTTATACTAACCTTGTAAAAATAGGCATTTATGATACTTGTTTTGACATTTATTTAAATATATAACCTTGATAATATTGTTTTTTTCTAATTTCTTTGAAAAATAAAATAAAACATATTGAAATATGTATCAATCCTGCTCCATATAGTACTCAAAATTTTAGCCAGGCCAATCAGGCCAGAGCAAGTATTAAAAGGGATACTAACAAAATAAAAAGTCAAACTGTCTATTTGTGGGTGACATGATCTTTTACATAGAAAACCAAAACAATCCATCAGAAAACAGTACTGATTTAGTAAAGCACGAGAATATAAAATAAACAGAACAAAATATTATTTCTGCACATGAGAGTCTACTGAGAAAGGAGCCAAGAAAACAGTGTCATTCAGTTTTCTCAGTTTAGTTTGGAGCAGTCATTTAATGATAATGGTAATTGTAGCAATTGAAACATCACTACATATATATAGATAAAGCTTGAAATTCACTATCAATTTAGAGTACAAACAACTTCTAAAGCATTTAATTTTTTTACAAAGTAGAATTAGTATTTGCATTTCTTGTTTTACATTTTTTAGCAATATATTTATTGGTACATTTTAAGCCTACATCATGATAATATTCATTATAGGGAATTTATACCAGTACATGATATATCTTACTTCTTTTTCTTTCCCAATCTCCACTCTGCTTGTGAACAAAAGCTTTGTTTCCATTTTTTTCCTTCAATTTTCTCTTTTTTTCCCTTGTCTCTTCCTCTCCTTTTCCCTCCTCTTGTCATTTATTTCCATTTCTTGTAAGGATATTGTTTATAATAACTGTGACATATTCTCTTATGATCATGATTCATGTTCTACGTATCTGCAAACTGTTTTCAGACAGTCTTGAAGGATGTGAGTCAGGATATTAATATTTTGGTCATTGTCTGTTTTTGGAATGAGGTTGAGTTAGCAAGAAAAGGATAAGAATACTAACCAACTTATTAGACTGAAAGAAAAGATAAAGAGAACTTAAATATTTTATGTGTGTAAAATTTTTCTGCTTAACATTATAATTTCTTTTATTCACCACAACCCCTGAAGCACACACACATTTCTTTTGTTTTATTTTCTATTTCTCCTCAATTACATGCTTTGTCTTGCCCAAATCAAAGCAGAATTTTATTGACAGAACCTCTAGTTGAGAGAATACAATAAATTAGCAATTTATTCATATTTCAGAGCACCTATTGAACCTAATTGTGTGAAGATATTATAATACATTATTACCAGTTTCATCTTTGCATCTTTAATATAGATATTCTTTTTATAATTAGTTATTTGAATCTTTTTTGGTACATTATATATAAACATCATGATCACATACAATATTAAGAATTTGTACCAGGGGCCAGAGGGTTAGCTCAGTGGTTCTGGCGCCTGCCTCACAAGTGCAAGGTTTTGAGTTCAATCCCCTGTAACCACATACAATGCTGGGCATGGTGACTCACGCCCACCAATAATCAATACCGCATATCACAGTGCTGGGCGTGGTGGCTCACGCCTGTAATCCCAGCACTCGGGAGGCAGAGACAGGAGGATTGCTGAGTTTGAGGCCTGCCTGGGCTCCATAGTGAGCTCAGGGCCAGCCTGAACTACAAAGCGAGACCCTGTCTCAAAAAAAAATAATTTATACCAGAATATGACACAATTTAATTCTCAGTTTTTCATATTCCCATACTCACCCTACAGCCCCACCCTATACACATAAGCTGTTTCCCTTTTTTTATTGCTATCATATTTTTTCTTCCCCTCATTACTTACCCTTATGCCCCATTTCCTTTTGAGTATTTTCTATTTCACAATATCTATCATATATTCTAGAGCTCATTTACATTTTCAATATCTCATACCAGAGAAAAGATGCAATATTTACCATCTGTGACCTATTTATTTCACTTGTGAATATGTCCTGAAGGTACATCTATTTGAATATAAATGACTCAAACATATAATTCTTTATGGCAGAGTAATACTCCATTTTATAGAAAAAACCCACACCTTTTATATTTAGTCTCCAGTTGATGGGCATTGGGTTGTTTCCAAGATTTAGCTATCACAAACTGAGCTGCTATGAACATGGGTCATACATATGTCACTGTGATATGAACCTTTTAATTCTTTCATGTACATACCTAGCAAGGGAATAGCAGGGTCAAATGGGATCTCTAATCCTAGTTTTTTGAGGAATCTCCACACTAATCTCCATAGGGGTTGGACCAGTCTACATTTCCACCAACAGTGGAGAAGTGTTCCTTTCTCCCCACAGCCTCTCCAGCATTTATTGCTGGCTAATGTTGAGATAGCAGCCATTCTTTGTGGAGTGAGATGAAATCTCAGTGTTGTTTTCATCTCTCAAATGACCAGTGATGTCGATCATTTCTTCATATGCTTCTTAACTGCTCATACTTCTTCCTCTGAAAAGTGTCTGTTCATTTCAGATGCCCAGTTTTGAATTGGGTCTTTAAATTGGGACTGCTGGTGAAATTTTTTTTTCTCAGTTTGTTGGCTGCCTTTTTGCTCTGCTAGTGGTTTCTTTTGCTTTGCAGAAGCTTTTTAATAGGAAGAGATCCCATTTGTTGTTTCCTTCTGCTAGTTCTCATGCTTTAGAGCTTTTGTTCATAAAGTCTTTCGCTGATCCAGTGTCTCCAAGAGTTCTACTTAAGCAGTTTTGCAGAAAGTTTGAAGTTTCTGTTTTAATATTCAGGTTTCTACTTCACTTTGATTTTAATTTAGTACATGGTGATAGATTTTTATTTTTATTATCTCAATGCTTCATAATTTGTTCTTACACATAAAAATATTTCTACACTCTACCTTTTCCATAAATAGAAAAGAAAGGATATTAAAGTCAAGTTTTGGGGCCAGTTGTGCCGAACCTGTCTGGCAAGTGAAGGGTCCAGGCTTCAATTCCTAGTATTGTAAAAATAATTTGATTTTTAAAATTATGTGCGTTTTTCACCAGCTTTTGATAGTGATGAAGTAGTCAGTAAAATTATTCACTGTGGTTTTAAAATAAATACATCTATAACAAATTTATGTTGCTTAAAGAGTAAACAATTGTATGATGTGTCCAACTAAATGTGAACTACCAATTTTTAGTTTTTGTTGTATTTTAGATGACAAACTCTGACATTTATACTTTAAGGGAAAAATAATTGATATTATCACATTTTACTTTTTAATATATAGGCCCATGAAAGCTTTATACTTACTTAAATTTTAATAAGGTACATTTTTAAAGTATGTAATGGTCTTTTTCTATACCAAATTGATGAAAACACCATTTTCTTCTGTACTCCATATTTTAATAAGAATTATTTTGATAAACATATTTAATATAAGATATATTTAAGGGCCGGAGATTTAGCTCAGTGGTTCCAGCGCCTGATTTGCAAGCTCAAGGTCCTGAGTTCAATCCCTGGTAACCACATACAATGCTGGGCGTGGTGACTCACGCCCACCAGCAATCAATACCACATACCACAGTGCCGGGCATGGTGGCTCAAGTCTGTCATACCAGCACTTGGAAGGCAGAGGCAGGAGGATTGCTGAGTTCGAGGCTTGCCTGGGACATTTGAGCTCAGGGCCAGCCTGAACTACAAAGCAAGACCCTGTCTCAAAAAAAAAAAAAGATATATTTAAAATATACAGTGTTATTCCATATAGACACTATGCTATGCTTTAAATCTCTAAGTTGAAACATTTTTGCATGTTTCTCTAGTTTATTCTTATTTTTAAATGACATACATTTTTAAATAAAACTGACCATTTTAATGAATGTTCCTTTGGAAGATTCAAAGAGTATATTTTAGCCAGACATGGAAGTGCAGGTTAATAATCCTAGTACTTTAAGAGGCTGAAGTAGGATGTTTGCGAGTTTGAGCTCAGCTTAGGCAACTTAACAACTTGTTGAGACTTTGTCTTATCATATTAAGACAAACAAAATCAATAATAAAATACATAACAATTAAATTAAATAATTAAATAAAATTGAAAAGATATTGGGATATAAAAAAGCCCTGACCTCAATTTCCAACTTTGCAAGTAAAGCATATTTTTGGTATTGTAAATACTTAAAAAAAATTTTTTTGAGTAGGAAAATTTTAAGAGAAAAACCTTCTGCCTTAAGAGAGACAGAAGGTATTGTGAATATTTTAAAATATCCTCTCACTTCATATACCTTTTGAAAACCTATACTTTAGTTATGTCTAACACATACACTTCCTCCTTTTAAATTTCTAAAATTTTAAACCTATTGGTACATTTTAAGTATACATTATGATCACAGTCATCATTGAGCAACTGTACATGATACATCTTAATTCATATTTTTCCCATCCCCCTTCACTTTCCCAATACATCCTATTTATGACTGTCCTTAAAAAAATCCATTCATTTTACATTACATTTTAGTCTTTGACTGCAGGATTATTTCTCCTGACCACAGAATTATAAACTGAAAAATAACTCCAGTTTCTGGGTGAAATACCTGACTCAGAAC
>PVIC010011822.1:0-14802 GCA_004025085.1 Thryonomys swinderianus | reverse complement strand
CCTCCGGCCCATGTTTTTGGTATTTATTTATCAATTTAGTCCATAACTATTTTAAAAGTATTTAAATAAGGAATTGTCTCTCCTCGACAAAAAAGCATCAAGTGTCTAAGCTTGATGTTGATGATTTTACTTGCAAACACAGCTAAACACTTGCACCCCTACATGCTTGTGTGACAGCAAATTTACTGGCTGGGATTTAACTCCTATTGTCATCTTGTCACAATGCTCTGCTACAATCAATGTTCAGAACTACAGGAGAAAAAAATGTTTCATTTATTAAAAATACACATTTTTAATTGAATTCTTTATTGGTACAATTTACATACATCTCACAATATACCGCAAAATACACATTTTTACTTTCATAGTGACATCCTTCATAAAACAACAGATATTAGGAGCACTGGTCTGGAGTTTTAAGTTTCATTTATTTTGCTTCATATGTGTGAGTCAAGTTTGAATTCCTATTTCTTCATCTAGAAAGAATAGATAACTCTATCTAGTCAATACCACACTACTGTAGTATGTGAAAACACCACAGAACTCTATGCTGCTATTGACATAGGGCCTGGAATACTGTCAACTCAAGTCCAATGACCTGCTTTTGAAAACGAAAGTTTTTGGCTCCCAGGTACACTCACTGACTTGTGGATTGTTTTTGTGATATCTTAGGCTACAAAGGCAGGGGTATTTGTTATCAGAAACCTTTGGGAATAGAGCTTAAATTTTTACCACCTGGTCCTTTGTAAAATAATGTGTTTATCTATCCTAATAAATATTAATACTTATAATTACTACTAGTAATAACAAAAAAGTCAATTTCTACAACTGTAATGAAAACATTTGAAATAGTCACTAAATAGTTATACACTCTTAAGAAATGTACAATATTGATTTTGCTAACTGAACAATAGTCAAAATCCAAGTATATATTTATATATAACAAATCTCAAACACAAGGCCCATATCATTGTATTTACTCTCAGTTTCATGACTGTGTACTAAATGCATGAGCTATATTCCTTAAAACTGATTATAGATTTGAAAAGATGTGTTGACATTAGGATACAGTCTGTAGAATTTCACTTATTTGTAGTTTAAATTATATCTACATCTACTTGTCTGAAGTAAAAAATTATTCATTATATATTTAAGTTATACAAATTAAGAAACGAGCCAGGTGTGGTGGCTCACGCCTGTCATCCCAGCACTCGGGAGGCAGAGACAGGAGGATTGCTGAGTTCGAGGCTTGCCTGGGCTACATAGTGAGCTCAGGGCCAGCCTGAACTAGAAAGCGAGACCCTGTCTCAAAAACAAAACAACAGCAACAACAACAACAAAACAAATTAAGAAAAGAAGCCTACCGGGATATTTTTTTTTATCAATTCATTATAGAAATACCTTTATCCCATTAGAATTTTTATAATAGATGTAGCTAGAGACTATTGCCAAGCAAGAAATCATATAAAAATGATCTTTAGGCATCAATAGTATTGTAAAGTCATCTCTGTCAATGAAGACCCAGAGGAAGTTTCATTGCCTCTGAAAGTTAGCCATACAACTGACAGGCACTAACACTGCAGCAGACAGGCGAGTCCCAGGGAGAGGGAGGGCCATGGGGCGCAGCTTACAGGTCTGTCTTGTTCTTGACACAGGGTCTCTTATCCAGGCACATGTGCTCTTTACAAATATTTCATTTGCTGAAATATTAGTAGACTCTTACATTTTTCATTGGTCTTTGATGAAATAAAACATTTTTTCTTTACTTCTGGGGCATATGACAAAGATTTATTTATTAAAGACTCAAAAAGTAACTGCAACATAAATATATTAGTCTCAAGACTTAGAGCTATTATTTCCAATTTTAAAAAGGCAAAGTGATCTGGAAAACAGATACTCTTTGGGCTTACTACAAACAAGTTTTAGAAGGTTGCATATAAATCACTGTGCTCTTTGATTCGGCTAAAAGTTATCACAAGTACAAACTGCATCCAGCACAGAATAAATGTGTTGTCCTTCCAGTCGGTTCTTACGAATTTGACATATTCAAAGTTTGCTCCTTATATCAAATATCTTCACCTAAAACGAATCATTAAATATAACGCAATATAATTCCTGAATTACTTGAAATTATGGTTGTGTGTATACATGTGCATGCAAAAATGTATGCACATATATGAATACACAGCCCTCAGAAAATGTCTGCTCTGAAAAACTGCCATTACTGTTTTTTTTTTTTTTTTAGACAGGTTGTTGTTTTGTAGTTCTGGCTAGTCCTGAGCTCACTATGTAGGTCAGGTAAGCCTCAACTCAGCAGTTCTCCTGCCTCTGCCTCCCGAGTGCTGGGATTACAGGCATAAGCCACCAACCACATCTGGCATTGTAGTGTGTGTCACTGATTGCTGGGGGCATGAGTCAACATGCCCGGTGTTGTTTTACGTGGTTAGGCGGGACCAAATGCAGCACCTTGTGCCTGCTAGGCAAGTGCTGAAACCTCTGAGCTAAATCTCCGGTCCACTATCCTTATATTTTGAGCAGAAATTCAATTATTTATTATGCAGTCACATAACTATACTTTGGGAACTCTAATTTCTAAATTGGTGTCTGTTAGATACAGTCTTAATATAGATCCATTTTCTGTGAGGTTCCATTTAATAAGCATAAAGACTTTTTCTGACTACATTGGAAGCAAATCAATGTAGAGGCTTAAAATAAGAATTTTCAGAATTTTTCAGAGCACTAGGACTATGTGTTGCATAGATTCTGGAGTTTTTTTTTTTTTTGCACTTGACTAATGTTGCAAGAGTAGAAGGATGTATTATAAATACAATATATTCTAATATATAATGCTCAATTGTGGACTTTAACCAAAGGAGAAGTATCAAAGTTAATGATTGTCTTCCTTTATTCCTATTATAACAAAATTCCACAGACTAGGTTATTTGTGCACAATGGAAATGTGCTTTTCAGAATTCTGAAATCTAAAAAGTTCAAAATCAAGACAACTGCACATTCAGTGCTTGTCCAGTGAATATTTAATCTTTGCTTCTAAAATGTCCACTTGTTATTACCATCACAGAGAAGCGGGATGAAATCTGTCTTCATATTGCAGGAGTGTGGAAGAGACAGAAGGCAAGTCTCTGTATCTCTGAAGTTTAAAAAAACAAAAACAAAAACAAAAAAACCCAGAAATTAAACACAAGGCCTTGTACATACTAAGCAAATGCCACTGAACTGTACTCCAGGCCTTTGAATTCTCTTTCTTAAAGATTCACTATTATCCATTAGAACGGAGTCCAATCTACTCCTAATGGCCCCATCTCAATACTATGACCTTTCATGCTAAGTTTAACATAAGAATTTTTGAGAAACACATACATTTGAACTACAGAAGTGACTCAAAGATGAAAGACAAGTAAATCATTTTTTATTTTTCCTTTTTCCCAGATGTTACACAGGTCTACAAAGACAATTTGAATAACAGACATCAAAAACACTGTCCCCTGTATATTTTCAGTCAAATAACATTAAAGCAAGAAAAGAATGGGGAAAAGATAAGAAAGTCCAAATTGAAAAACAGATAGGAAAATTTGATTTTGTTTATAAAATAATAATAATGACTCCTAGAACTTTTATTTTTATTTATTTATTTTTTTGAGACAGGGTCTCGCTTTGTAGTTCAGGCTGGCTCTGAGCTCACTATGTAGCCTAGGCAAGCCTCGAATTCAGCAATCCTCCTGCCTCTGCCTCCCGAGTACTGGGATTACAGGCGTGAGCCACCATGCCCGGCTCCTAGAACTTTTGTAATCAGTAAAAATTATGTTCCTAAAGCAGGTAGAACAATATATTTGTCCTTCAAAGTTTGTACTTTATATCAAATATCTTTACCTAAGATGAGTCATCAAATATAACACTTGAATTACTTGAAATTATGAATGTGTGTATATGTGCATACATAAATGTATGCATATATATGAACACAAAGATACAGTATATACACAATTTTAAGGACTGTTTACAAAAACCTAGGCAAAGAAATGTTGTCCATGAAGCACTCAATAAACTCCACTCAACACCAGTGCTTGTATAACTAATATAAGCAAACCTGAGTATCTAATTTAGTATTAATGAGTAACATAGAATATCTTTTGAAATTTCCCTTACTTTTTTGATATGTTTGTATTATTTGAAAAATGAAAGCTTATAGTTTGTATGGGAAGAAACTTTCTAGTTTTGCAGGACCATATGTGTTAGGGAAACACGGACAGCTAATGACACTTGTTTAGCAAACACTAACGGAGCACGGAGGACGTGCTGTCTTCCGCGCTGACGCAGCAGTGACGGAGGCCGGGAGGGCTCCGGACCGCACAAGGCTAGTGGCTGTGTGTGAGTGTCAGCACCTTGCCCGCACCCTCCTTGTTCATCACAAATACAGACTCAGTTTCTCAGAGTCCAGACTTTTCTCTGCTTTCAAGACTAGATGTTCTGTTCACATCAAATGGCTATTAGTACTTCGATGGCTCTTTCTGCATGAAAACATTAGCAAGTATTTGACTAATTTGACTAAACAGCATAGGACATTTGGATCACTTCCAGTCCTAGGAAGCATAATCAGAATGTCCTGAAATGATTTTTTAATATTTTATTAAATGAACAGAACAATTTCAGCACGTATTTTTCTTCTTGTGTTAACTTAAATCTTTTGTGCTAACAGATAAATCTGAAATTACTCACAGTGTTAATTTACAAAATGAAAAACCCTCTTTGGATGATGTAAAGGATTTAATTTTATTTGAAAATATTTGCCAACCTTGATTGAAGTTTTAGTTTTCTGAAACATGCATTGCACAGAATGAGAAATTGGAATGTTCAAACCACACGTCTCAACAAACATTGTCAGGGTGAAAAATCTACCTTTGTAGCAAGCATCGCAGTGTACCCAAATAAACTCCTGTGTGCACACTATATGCAATATATAAAGCTTCCAGCTCAGTACTTGAGGGAGTATATAAGCAAAAGCATACATTTTAGTTGTGAATGATAGCAGGCATGAGTAAATGATTATCGATGCACACTGATTTCATGTGTTATGTCACTCTATCACCTATTTAATTGAATTACTGTTTTAAATAAAATTATTTATGATGCAGGCATCTGTCTCTATTCTGTAAAAACAGGGTCTAAACTTAGTTTAGAGAATTTTAAATTCACTATGTTTACATCAAGCCAGAGTAAATGGATACTGCTTAATAAGTCATCCCAAAAGTTACACATAAAAAAATACAGAGTTTATTATCCAAGGAACACATAGTATTATGAGTCTCCAGAATTAGTGCTGAAAATCCGTTAGACTGTAACCTTCCACATTCTAAGTTATGTCGTATTTTTAAGAAAATTAAGTCCACATTCTTTTCCGTTTTTCTTTTACTCATTGAGTAAGCATGATAAATAAATTTCGGTTTCATTTCATTTCCACCATGTGATCTCAAAACCACAAATCCACCCAAAGGGGCAATGCCTATACCACTAATTCTAGCTGTTTTCATAGTCATAATCCTGGAAGTAGCGGTCACTGTTGTGCAAGTCACAGCCTGAAATTAAACCACATGCATACTTTGTTCAACTGTCACAATACTGGAGAGACTGGAAAATACCATGAAACATCACTAACCTCTCTTGGAAATAAAGTAAAATCTTTAACAAGGATTCACATTCCCACATGGCAAGACACTGCTGGGTGCAAGCTATGTATTTGGGTGCCTTCGGTATATCTATAATCCTACATCCAGTGTGCATCACTGGTCCGCATTACCTGTAGGATTCGGGGTCTGAGACTCGTACAGGACAACACATTTTCTGACTCAGAACTTGGTAATTCAATGTTTTGCTACACATTTAATTTATATTAGCCATTTAGTCCTGATCAATTTTATATTGACTAACTAGAATCGTGCAACAGCTGATATTGGAGAAGAAATCTGAAATTTATGAGAGCAATATCTCATTTTGCTGATCAGGAAAACTGAGATACTGATAGAGCACCCATTAGGGGTATATTCTGACCAGTCATCCCTGGACCCTGAAATCTTAGCATCACACTGTAAGAATATCTTCAGTCTGCTTTGCAGTGTGAACTATATAGGTCACAACTGGGAGAAAAATGTGAAGCAGAGTATTTTTCTAATCTTAAATTGTAAGGACTAATTTCCTTCTAAACACCTTTGATCATAAGAACTTATATTGAAATATCATAATAAAGTGTAAAGCTTGATACCATGTAATAATCCCTTTCAGTGAAAATTAGACTTTTACTTCTAGTTTTGTTACTTGTGTAATGCTAAAATTGCCACATACCTGAAGATGCAGACCTCCTTATACTAAACAAGTGTAATCGATTTCTTACCTCTGATACTCTCAAAAATCCCTAACTCACCCTCATAGTATTCTACAGTTTTTAAATGTTTAAGATGATAATCTGAAGAGTGCTGCAAGATAATTAAGTTTGTCAAAATCAAAGAAGTGTAACAAGCTTGATGCTGTTCTCTAACACAGTTTCTTTTATCCCATTGCATGATTGTAAATGTTATACAAATTGATATTTAGTCTGCTTTTATCACTTTAGGTTTTCTAGTTGGAGAAAAGTGAGTTCTAGTCCATCTTTAGAGTTCATTTTTTATGTATCATCTATAATTCAAGGATGCTGCTATCAAATGAAAATCATTAAATAATATGTAGATGCTGTCATTAAACAAAAATTCAAATTCCTAAAATAATTGTTACAAATGCAATGTGTTGTTAAAAATCTGATCCATATGGAATTTCATGATGTTTTTCTGCACCAATACTTAATGGTGTACTTGTCCATGTACACATGTATACATTCCTATTGTTATTCCTCAAAGATAATCACAATTAGGAATTTGTATATTTTTAAAATATCTCTCCATAGATATTTTTTTCTTTGACTTAATGATATATTTTAGTCCCTCTTCTGTATTAAATATGTATAGTTGATTCTTCATCATTAATAGTTAATTTAATTGGTTAAACTAATTGTATATAAACCTTAATTTATAAACCACCACTAATACATGATAGAATGTGAATTGTCTTTTCTTCCTTTAAAAATGTTTTCATTGGGCCGGAGATTTAGCTCAATGGTTACAGCGCCTGCCTCGCAAGCGTAAAGTCCTGAGTTTGATCCCGGTAACCACATACATTGCTGGGCATGGAGACTCACGCCCACCAACCATCAATACCACATACCACAGTGCCAGGCCTGGTGGCTCACGCCTGTAATCCCAGCACTCGGGAGGCAGAGACAGGAGGATTGCTGAGTTCGAAGCTTGCCTAGGCTACATAGTGAGCTCAGAGCCAGCTTGAACTACAAAGCGAGACCCTGTCTCAAAAAAAAAAATGTTTTCATTGTTAAGTAAATATATTCAAGTAGTGTCACTTCACACATGAATAAGGTGAGAATGATTTTTTAGAAGTAGAATGGTTGGGTCAAACTTTTGTCAAATAGTTTTAAAATGACCTGAACCTTTGCTTTGTTATCTAAGCATGCATACTAGAGTTTTTCTCTCCAAACTTCTGTGATTCTGAATGTTGTTCGTTGTGTAAAACTCATGCTTTGTGCTAGTTTAACCAATTGTGTTTTTTTACATGAGATACAGATGTTTGTATCTTTTTCTTTTTCATAATGAAGGATGTGAGAAAAGCAAAACAAATTTGGCCTTTGTAAGTACTACTTCTAAAAATGATAAGCAATCTATATAAAACATTATAGGGCGGGCCAGATTTGAAGGCTCCTTGTGCCCTTACACCTGCAGCCCTTAAAGAGCTCTGGTGAGCAGAGGCTGCTTTGGGAGACGGACAGGTGTTCAGAAATAATCTGACGGCGCCTTTTATGTTGATTATTTGCCAACTCCTCACTCTCCTACTGGACTCTGGTCAAACAGTGAACAAGAAATGTCAACCCATTGAATGGCTTTCTCTTCCAAACCAGCTGACAAAAAGTCTTCAGACATACGTAGATCAAATGGCTGGGCTAGTTTGGCAGGGCCGCCACCGCAGCGACAGATTTTAGGATTTGATCCCGACCATACTGTGCTTCCTGTTAACCTTGCACAACATACTCATTTACTACAGACTTCCTTGGTCTGGTAGGCAGCTTTTGCCAATTGTAGTTGATGATCATTACCCTTCAGGCAAGTTGTGCAGCTGTATCGCCCTCATTTATTTTACCCAGAAATATTCAGGCAACTCCTCCTATGAATGCTCCTACATATTTCATGGATGGGCCCTCTTGAGATTTTGCTGCTTACTGGACGATGCAAAATCACCAGATAATTGCCACCCCTGGACTTTCAGCTCAGAGATCAGAACTGGTTGCTGTGATGACTGTCTTAGGATGTACTTGGCAGAAGCTGTTAACATTTTATGCGATTCCACCTCTGGAGTTACACCACTGCTCATAAGGACGCCCCTCTTCACCTGGGAGCCCCGAGCGCACGCTGAGCCCCTTAACCCCTCACAGCAGCTCAGGGCACCTCTCCGAAGGGAGTCGGTTAACTTAGTGATAGCCTAAGTAGTCAGACTTAGGCTACTTTGCAAAGAGCCAGTGCGAACGCAGCTGTGGGTGGAGGGATCGCCCTCACTGACACATACTTCGCTTAGGGCTAAAAGAGCGTGGTTAACATTCAAACTGCTGCTATTATAAAACAGAAAGGGGGAGATGTGGGGATGGTTTGGGAAGAACGAGGCCTAGTGCCTCCTCCGTGAGCGCTGAGAAAAGGGCGCACAAGTGTGCTGACCTGCGGGAGAAGTAAAAACACCTGAGGTGAACTTGATCGCCGGGGAAGCGCCGCGGAAGGTGCCGACAGGTGAATCCGGTGGACTCTAATCGCTCGCGCCTGCGCGGAGTGAATCATGCGGAGCGGCGCCCATCAGTCAGGGCTCCATGTGGGGGCGGGGCGTGAATCCCGGGCCCCCTGGCTTTTTTTTTTTTTTTTTTTAAGAAAATCAGTATGGGCTCCTCAGAGCATATATTATATCATCAATTCCTTTTTTAAATTGAATTCTTTATTGGTGCATTTTATATACAGTTCACAATCACACTCAGCATTGGGGACTTTGTACCAGTATACGACAGAAGTTAAACATTTTTACCCGTATCCCTACTCACCCCAACCCTCCACCCCTTATATACATGCATTCTTTTTCTTTTTCTTTCCGAATCATACTTATTCTTTTCCCTCATTATGTTCCCCCACCACATTGCCTTGAATATTTCCTATTTTACAAAATCTGTCATACATTCTAGAACTCATTTACCTCTCTCTACAGGTTCTCATACCAGAGAAAAGATACATGTCTGTGACCTATTTATTTCACTTATTTATGTGTCCTCAAGGTGTGTCCTTGGCCCCTGGATTTTAACTTGCTTCTGTGTCTCTTCACCTTTGTCACCCCTTAGTGAGGTTTGCACCCAGCTCATTGGCTGCTTTCTGCAGAAAACAAGTAGTTATTGAAAAATAAATATTCCTTACATAAGAAAATGTAGACTTAATGCAAGTTTGAGGCCAGACTGAAGTGCAGAGTGAAGCCCTGTCTCAAAAGAGATAAGTAAAGAAGGGAAAGAAAAAAATCTTCGCTGTTAAAAAATGGAAACAAAGCTTATGTACATTGAGGTCAGGGACTATAGGGAGGGAAGGGGAAAGGGGAAAAAATGAGAACTGAGCCATGTCATGTACTGGTACAAATTTTCCATGGCGATCCTGATCACGATGTGGACATAAAATGTGCCAATAACATCCAAGTTAAAAAACAATAATAAAAATTCAAACTTTAACCACCTAAAATGTATAGTTTTGTGAATAGAAATATTGTTATATTCTGACTACTGAAGTTAATGCTTAAAGCTATCACTTTAGGTTTTGTGTGAAATAACCCTATTTTCCTGAATTATTTGAGAATAAATTTTCAATATTTGTTGTGTTCTTTTAGTCTTTCTCTTCCAAAATAATCATTAGAAATCTTTTAAACGTTTCCTGACAATCTATAGCCTTCAACTCTTCATATGATACCTTAATACGCACAGAAATTTTGTGGTGACATGGTAGATACTTTAGAACTACTACTGGTTTTTACATGTCCCTTCATTTTCCTTGTCAAGATTATATATATATATATATGATATATATATATCATATATATATATGACAGATTTATATATATATAAAATCTGTCATATATATATATGACAGATTTTTTATACATATATGTGTGTGTATATATATATATATATATATATGACAGAATAAACTATAAAATGATGTAGCAAAATCCTACAAGAATCCGTAATTTCCACAACCAATCATGATGGACACATTATTGACTCTCTCTAGCTTACAGTGTGCATAAGGGGCAAGATGCAGTTCTGAGAAGCCTTGTCCTAATCTCACACTTTGTGCTTTTATTTGAGATATTCTCTGGAATTCCTTTTAAAAAGCCTGTTGTTATGGCAAAGATCTGTAGCCAGTGCAGAGTGTTCTATGTCACAGGTAGTAACAAATTATTAACGCCACACATGATCGATAGCAATACATACTTGTATCAAGAATATAATTAAAACATCTGCCTTGCAAAATAGTTATAAAATGATTTGAAAACTAATAATAAAGTCTTGATTTCAACTCTTAAGTTGTGCATTCAATTTGTCTCAGCAAGCACTATAATTCCTAAGGATAAAATGCAAAGGACAAGGGGATAATCTTTTGATAATAGTTAAGGAAAGGTTAAAATATGTTAGTATATCTGTTATAGAGTTATTTAAAGGACTTCCATGTGGATTCTTTCAGGAAAAAAATAAAATTACTGTCTTTTGAGAGTTGAGCTTAACAAAGAAGAAACACGAGTGAAATACATGTGTTTGTTGAAAAGAAGGAGAATAAAAGACCACTATAGGAAAGAAAGTGATGAAATTTGGCTACTGATTCTGAGAACACACGTTGGAAATATGTTTTGATCTTTATTAACAAAAGAGAATATGTGTTTTTGCTTTGAAATAATTAGATGGTCTTTAATGGAACTTAAAATAGAAATAGACTGTTTTACTTTCATTGCACTGAGTCGTATTGCTAAATCTAGACATTTCTAAGTTTTTCAAATTAGTCTGCTTTTATGTTTTCTGATTCTAAATACTGCTTTGCATAGATGCAAGTAACCAAGAGGCCTCAGTAAGCAGAACTTCATGATTATGAGCTGCTTAAAATCTGATGATTGAGCAATTTGATTTTATTAGTGGTTCCTTAATAAATGGGGAACTCTTTCTGGGAAAATGCTGAATCTGCCTCTTAGCATCTAATTTTAAATATATATATATTTTATTTTACAAAATTTCTTTGAGGAGTAAAAATTATGTGTTTTACAAAATATATACAAATTGTGTTAACTCATCTTTGTCACATTCACATATTCACATACTGCAGCAAGCCAAACCCAAAATGTAAATAAATATAACTCACACACAATTTTTCTAAGTACCAATTACCAATTCTCATGCTACCTCAAATAATAACCATAATAATAACACAACTTGTTGAACTAATTAAGAATTGCCAAAATGAATTTATAGGTGATAAACTGAAAACACAACACATAGAATAAAGAGAAACAATTTAATACAGTATATTCAAATTACCAACAATTTGTTTAATGTGTAATAAACATTTAGTTTCTGACTCTAAACTTAGTTTCCTAGCTAAGATTAATTTGGAACGTAGCTTTTTTGACTAAGTATGAATGTTCTCTTACCATTCACGACTTTCTCCTTGACAATAGGAAGTCGTCAATCTAATTTAGACTGGCAGGTGTGCTTTTTCAGCTGCAGCCATATTGGGGGCCCTAAGTCTGGGCCTTTGGCCGAAAACTGATGCATGAACAGCAAGCACTGTTAAGACATTGTTTTGCAGCACGAATAGATCGACGTAAAATTTTATTTCTTAAGACGCCTCTAGAATTCACTACACGTTTCCCCTCAACCCTAATAAACCATGTTGATTTTTTTGTGCAATTAAATTACTAAACTTCGCAAGAAAGAAACTAAAGGTATAAGTAAAATGTACCAATAAACTAAAAAAGAGTTTTTAAAAAGCCAGAAAATAAAACTTCTTGTCTATCTCATACTATGTGAATTTTAAAAAAAGCTTACTTTCCACATTGCCTTTTAAATTATCATTTTAAATGATAATAACATTTTTGATGCCAAATTTTTTTCCAGGTTTAAGATAACCTAGTACTTCTTCTCAGATGAAAAAGGAAAAATACTGTAAGATTTTTCTGGAACTTCTGTCTTTCCAGAGTAACTCCCCAAAGAACATATTAAGTTCTGAATTTAATAATCAAATATGTGTATATATATATATATATATATAAATATGAATTCAAAATTAAAATATCTTGATTTTTGAGTCATTTCTATGTGATGTACACAACCTTTCCCTCTGTCACTCATAGAAAGTTAAGAGGCAATAAAGCATGCTTCTGCTGATTGCTGCGAGTTCGTGGCAGTCTTTTGAGACAGTGCACAGATAGCATCTGAAGCTGTATTTGGAGAAAAGCTGAACTGAGGTCACTTTCCAAAACAGTAAACTGCTGCTCTCTCTGGCCCCGAAAGGTTAGAGCTTAGGAATTTCCTGGAGAGGTTGTGTTTTGTCTAGCATTTCTTTTCAAAGTACCAGGGGACTACAGTGGCACTAAGACTACCCCAATCAAAAACATAAAGACGGTTTGAGTTTAATAACAAAACATGTTGAGAATTAGAGGTAAAGAAAGACCTTTGTAATCATCAATGAAAACTACTTAATTTTACATTAAACAGTTGTCAAGTCAGCAATATGATTCTCTTTATTGTCCTGCGTTTTATTCACTTATACAAATTAATATTTCAAATGGGATAGAATGGCTGTGGGTAAAATATAAGCATAATTTATACTGTTTTTAGTGCCTAATATTGGCTCCTAAATTTAATAAAGCTTAATTGATAATTTTTGTGTCTGGTAATATTTGTGCATACCATGTAATATAAGCACAGTAAAACTCAAGTTCTTAAACCTATTAAAATACCAAAATAATATCACAGCAATGGGTAAATACTTACAGACTGACCAGCAAGCCCTTTAGTTTTTGTAGATATTATATAAAATATATCTGGGAGAAATGCTGATATTTAGTCTTTTGGCTCTGACCGGGATCCGCAGGAGTCAGCAGAAGTAGAAGCACCGTAAACAAGTACAAGTGACTTGGGAGTGAAGCGAGCACAGTGCCCCACTGTTGTTCCCAGGATGGAGAAAGCTTTTAAAGTCTGAGGCAGCACAGTGGGCCACAGTGTAGCAGAAATTTAAAATTTATCTCCCGATATATTTAGAAATAATTTATGAAAAATTTCTTCCTAGTCTTTAGTCATGAAAATTTGGAAGACACTCTCAGGATAGATGCTTAATATTATCATCTACATATTAACTGTATTTTATGTATAATATTTTAATAGGTTTTAGAACTTGAGTTTTATTACATATTAAAATACATATTATACATATTATCTGTATTTTATTGTATTAGGTGATTGAAATTCAGATACCAAATTTATGATCTGCAATGAATTTAGTAAGAAAATGTCTGAGAGTAGTTAGAAGTCGGAATAAAATAGGATTTTTTTGTTGTTGTTTGTTTGGTTTTGTTGAGACAGAGTCTCACTTTGTAGTTCAGGCTGGCCCTGAGTTCACTATGTAGCTCAAGCAATCCTTGAACTCAGAATCCTCCTGCCTCTGCCTCCCGAGTGCTGGGATTACAGGTTTAAGCCACCAAGCCTGGTATTTGTGGTATATGCTACTGATTGCCAGTGGACATGAGTCACTATGCCCGGTATTGTTGTGTGTAGTTACCAGGGATCGAACCAGGGACCTTGTGCTTGCTAGGCAGGCACTGGAACCACTGAGCTAAGTCTCTGGCCCAGAATAAAGTAGTTTTAAACATGAATTGAAAATAAATAATAAAATAATAATTGGAGATTTCTAAAGATTTTTTTACTTATTTAGCTTATCATTTCTCAATGTCTAACTATGTAAGTTTATTCCATATAATTTCATCTTTCCAATCTCTTTCAATTTCACTCATTGTGACAAAAAGCTGGTACCAATTTTTCTTTTATGTTTGTCACTTTGTTGTCGTAGTGTCAAAAGTTTTCAGTATCACCAAGCACACTGCTTATTGACCATAAATACCTGCTAGGCATTAGTGTTTTTTCATGTATAAAACAGATAATAATTGTTATTTCAGAGAATTATAAATATTTATTAAAATATATGTACACTACTTAGACATCAGAAACAGCAGATACTTGATTATTATAATTTCATTAATATTATAAATACTATGAATAGGAAGAAAGTCAACATCTTATCTTTGTGATAACTAAGTAATTGGAATGAATTATGTGTCTAATCATCTGACTTTAATATGCACATACAATGTGAAACTTAAGAGGAAAAGCAATACCTATAAAATGTCCTTGATCTATTATTCTTTCCGTTCAATTTCTGTTTTCTTAGATGCTTCATCTACTACAAGCAATACTTCTGGAACACATAGAATCTCCTCTTTATTGAGAGGCGTAAGATACATTGCTTCATCTGTGATCTATTTATCTTGTCCTATTGGCTATTCCTTTTCCAAATATAGAAGCATACTTCTATTTGTCACATAATGGAGAATTTTCATTTAATTGTAAGCAGGAAATTT